>JACXGM010033391.1:0-12295 GCA_016801145.1 Umbra pygmaea
ATGTGTGCCTTTAAATAAATGCTTGTTACTACACTCTGAAATAGTGAATCTGCACC
Source organism: Umbra pygmaea (assembly GCA_016801145.1). Classification (NCBI taxonomy): domain Eukaryota; kingdom Metazoa; phylum Chordata; class Actinopteri; order Esociformes; family Umbridae; genus Umbra; species Umbra pygmaea. Next base: position 57 of record JACXGM010033391.1, read on the forward strand.
GTGTGAATCCACAGAACTTTATACTACGTTAGTGGTTAGAGAGAAGAGGCTAGGACTGAGTTTCCTTTGAGGATTTAGCAATACTGACTCAAGTGACTCAATTGACTCAATTGACTAAAGTGACTCGCACAACCCGGATCAGTTTAGTGAGTGACTCAGAATAACCCAAATCCTTAAAATGAATCGAGTTTGCCAGGCCTAATGCTAAGGACCCTCGCCTAGCCTCTGAATGACCTTAATAAATGAAATTGTAGTCGTATGATTTCAAATTAGTTTCTTTAATGACTTTTAATGCCTGAATATATGGACAGATTTACATTTCTAATATAAAGTCTACAATTGTATTCAATAGCCTACTTGTATTACAAAAAAGTATAAAGAAATGTATAAATTTTTTTTAATAAAAACAATTAAACGAGATTGAAATCACAGAGTGGCCTCTGGTTTATTGTATTACAGAGACAATATTTATTTTACATTTGTAATATAAAAAAAGTGTTTGTTACTAATTTTATCAAAGGTAATGAGACAGGAAATAACACAGCACATGAGTAAGACTTAACCCAACAAGAGGGTTAATTTCACCACTAGTTGGGTCAAATAAATGACCCAGAAATATGGGTTAAATGGTAAAACCCAGCACTTGGGTCAAACCGAACCAGCGCGTGTTCTGTCCAATAGTGACCCAGCGGTAAGGTTAAGGTTGGCTTATTTTTTAACCCAGCAGTTTTTAGTGTACAACCCACAGGAGTTTTGCTTTGAAACAATTTTTCAAACTATGTCAAAAATATCAGGCATAATCTACTAAATGCTATTTAAGACTAAAATTCCAATTTCGACCTGGCTTTTGCAGCTGTCATTTTTAGACATCTATATAGTGCAATCTTAAATAAACTAACATCAAGCAAGCTGAGAGCAAAATGTATCTGTTTTCAAAAAATTCCACATGAGACCAGATATTCACTGTGAAGGAATACGAGTGTACATCAAATTATGGAGTGATTGTGATATACAAAATAAATACTCTGCTGCCAATAATATACTGTAAATGTCAGAAAATAAAGTAATGAGCTGTAAACTTGAAACACATTACCAATGCTGTAAAAATACAGCACTTCACTGGCAATTCTGGGATGTTGAGTGCCAACCACACGAGCATAGCCCTTCCTGTTTGGTGTTAGCCTCCATGGACTGTGTGATATGCTTGCTCACTTTTGCTCTTGTTAAGTTTAAGTCAAGTGAAGAGTTTTCTTCCAAATCTGGCTGATGCATGTTGCTATATTAGGTGTTTTTCAAACACAGACATTTCTTGTAAGAAACAAAATATATATTAATTGATTACAGGTCCAGGTTTACTGAAATTAACATAAATACAAGTGTATGCAGTGCTGGGCCATGCATTTTACACCTAGGCCTTCAATATCTTCCCGAAATTAAAACGCATTATAATATCCTCACAATGACATTCTAGGGCTTTTGTATATATTATACAAAATATAAATAGGCTACATCGTATTTCCTTTAAGTTATATTTCTTAACGTTAGTATGTCAGAACACAGAAATACCACAATTTTGTTCACCCAGAAGTTTTGCAAAGTACCAACATTTGTCTTTCCTCCCTGAAGGTGGCTTTCAGAGGCTAGGTCCGGGGCGTTCCTCATGCAGTTTTCTACAGTTAAAGTATGCACCGAATAGCCTAATAACTTGCATCCTTTGTTCTTTCCTGTACTTAAATGTGCACATTTCCTTGAGGATTCTAATATTTTTTACCTATAATTTTACAAACATTAGGCTACATAAAAATAGCAATGAGAACAATGTCACATTTCGCTATTTGAACTCTACTGGACAACTGCTGAGGAAAATAGTTTTTTCAATAGCTAACGAGTGGTTCCGTCTTTGGAATGACTATGCATTTTAGGCGCATTTAAATCACTTTTCTTTCTTTTTTAAATAGCAATAAAGACAGTTTTACAGCTTTATAAGCATAGTCTCTGAATGACGAAGTAGACTGTCGTTATCATCAATATGAAATATATGCATAGGGCTGAACATTTCCATTGAAACATTTACGTGAATCAGATTAACAACTATGGCCATCTATGGATAATCTGTCAAGCGCATCATAAAGCTCTTAAATGTGGAGGAAGTATCTACTTGGAGTATCACAAGTACAAGTACGTGTACTTATGCCCAGTATCGGGCCCGATACCAAGTACTGGTATCGCCCATCCCTAAGGCCCTGCTAGTAAAAATATATAAAAATCCATCAAACTCACCAAAGCTGCTCAATATTTGAAAACAAAATTCGTCCTCCTTTCTCTTTTAAAAAGACTTGGGGCCCTATCTTACACCCGACGCATATGGGACTTTTCCCTCCACAGAAACGCGTCGGTAAATTACGGAATGAACTTGCGTTCGTTGGGCGGTTCAGCGAAAATAAGAGGTGTGTTCAGGCGCAAACGTTCACTGGTGCTATCTTGCAGTCCCTGAAAACAATTCCGCCACTGACCAGGAAAAACCTGGTTTAAAGTCAGTGGCGTGTTATTCATATGCTATTTTAAGGGTGCATGCCTAACATAATGTAGTGTGTGCACAACGTGCATACACTTTGCTCCTCTCATCTACACAAATGCAGCAGTTCTTTATTATTGCAATACATAATTAGAAGGAAAAATATTACCACACGAGGAAGTCATTGTGGTGTCCGAAAATGTGAAAAATAGATATGCATCTAGTGTACACATTTACTCAAATGATTCATAATGAATTATTTGCACTGATATACATCAACCTCAAGGGAACCCATAAAATCAACAAGTATACACACGTAATTTGTGATGCTAATAGTAAAATCACCCATGTCTTTACTCAGAATTACTCAGGCTCAAGCCACGACTCATTTATGGCAACTTTGCCATGAGGAATCCCCCTTGGATGGGTGGCTGGGAAGGGGACAACAGCTACCCGTTAAAGACATGGCTAATGATGACACATTGTAAGATGCCAGCAAGTGCGCAAAATGCTGTTTAATCAAAAACACACACAAACACGCAGTGTAGCCTAATTGAACGAACATTTGGCACACTGAAAATGCGCGTCAGGTGTTTGGATAGAACAGGTACACTACTCAAGTCGCAGCATATTTGTGGCTTGTTGTATTTTACGCAACATTTCCATGAATCATGGATGTGTTGATGATATTAATTAGGAAATATTAGAGGACTTCAGGAGATGTGATGTTTAAATCCGTGCCAGCCACTTAAATGCCCAGAAATGCAGAACGGGAGTGGAAAGCTTATTTGACTGAAGAGTAATCTCGGTCTAATGTTAGACTACATTGCAAAAATATTACCATGCATTCATAACCTCGTGATTCAGTGAGAGTGAGTCCAAAACATCGGAAAGTAGGCTATGTCTTGAGACATTTCTTTATTTACATGTTGTAAAAAGAAAAATCAATAGAAAATCGCCGTTATAATAGCAATCCGCCATGGAACAAGCGCGCCTGCTCTTAAAGGGAATGTGAGATGACGATCTGATTGGTTTATTGCACATTACGCCCAAACCACACCTATGACTAATGAAGCTACTTTAGACCTACCCATTTTAGATATACGTTGGGCGCAAGAATCATTTATCCGGTAAAATAGCAACAGCGCCCGGGACCCTCCCACAATGTAACTTGCGTTTCGCGTTTGATTCTTGCGTTTCAGATCGTTAAAATAGGGCCCATGATGCGGTTGTACAGCACATTTTTGCATTAAGTTCCAAAAAAAGATATTGCCCAGTGCTGACAGTCGATCCTGCCCAGTCCTATATTTGCCACCAAAGCTACTTCTTCACCAAAGCTACTTCTTCACCTCCATCCACCATTCTGCTAAAAGTAAAAAAAATCTAACAATCTAAAAATTGAAAGTTTAAAGAAATAGGAAAAAGGGTGTAAGCTAAGCTAGATTTTGTTCGGATGGTGAACTTTAAATTTTTTGTTGAACTACCACTCCTATCAGCAACAGAATGCTGACGTAAGGCTAGGCCTGCAGAAACACTTTACTTGGTCAAAGAACACACCCAACATAAAAAATCTGATTGGTTAAAAATATGACAATCAACAACATGGTCCTGATGGGCTTCAACAGCAGACGGTATTCACTCGGAATTCTGAATGCCCTAGTCTACCCGGAGGCAACACAGATGAAAAAATCTTATTGGACAAAAGCTTTCATTTATATTAGCTGCGCTGAAAGCAAGGCAACTGAAAATAACGTATTGTAACAATGAAATTACCTTATAGAATAATTTAAATTAACTTTGTAAAATATATATATTGTTAATGAAAAAATATATTCAAGAATAATATATGTTAAAAATATATTCTGACTATCTTTGGGCCTGCAGAGAAGGCTTTGCAGGCCCTGACGGCCCACCACTGAGTGTATGTATTGTGTGTACGGAACATTTTAAGTGCTTTAGGAAGTGTACTTCATAAACTAAAAGTGCACAACACAGGTTACTTTAAAGTATTCAAAAGTAAACTTAAAATAAACTAGAAGTATACTTTAAATTTTACTAAATAAACTAAAAAGTGGGCCAATTTAGTTTACTTAGTATATAAATATTATATGCATAAATACAATTCTAGTACACTTAAAGTACCTTAAAAATAGTATACTTTTATACTTAAGTATACTTACAAAAATAAACTTGAAGTATACTTTTTTCGTAATAGCTTGGTGTTGTACACTGCTGCTCCAAAGGCCTGTCAGGTCCATCCTGACTGCCAGACCACCGGGGTGTCCATTACTAAAGCCTACAGGACACACATCATAACATGACACCTTGTGCTACCAGCCTACCTGGAGGATCATTTAGCATACGGAGAATGAGAACTATCAGACCAGCTATCAGAATTAGTAGGTTATGAAATGATCTCAATGCAGCTGTAGGAATATTTACCAGACATTGTGGTTCTTAAGTGATCCATTTCCATTTGAGACAGATTGCTTGTCCACAGTATTAGTCCTAGTGTCTTTAATCTCGTCTATAAATTCAGTCTCTATTCAGTCATTGATTTCGTCCTCTTATTGGTGTAAAAGCATGCACAGCAACTTAATCATCAAGCTGCATAATATTTTTTTACTCCTTCCTTTATTGTCCTTCCTTTCATTTTCAAAGTAAACCTTGTGACATTTTGAATTAAAAACCGTTTTCACATTAATGTTTTAATTTAAGAACTCTCATAACTCCTCTGTTTCCACTGAAATCAGACCCTAAAAGCTGTTACCCCACATCTGAAATGGTGGTAATAATTAAATAGATATCATATTACGCCGTTTGCTTGTGAATTCACTGTCTGCAAATGCATGCCGCTCCAGGAATAATAATAATAGCAGCACTTTCAGTGTTAAACATAATATTAAGGTGACAGTCTATACTCTAGCCCAGTGGTTCCCAAACCTCTCCTCGGGGACCCCCAGACAGGCCATGTTTTTATTTTCACCCTGAAATGACACAACTGATTAAATTAGTCAACTACACATTACACCTTTGACTATACTTATGGAGTATAGTCAATACTTATGGAGGGAACATTATTCCAGTGGAGGCTGGTCAACATAATTGAGGAGAATGGGCTCATATTAGTGGAGGAAATTGAATGGTATCTCACACTGGGTTTAATGTGTTTTAATAACATTCAATTTACTCTAGTCCAGACAATATGAGCCCATCCTCCTCAATGAAGTTTCACCTGCCTCCACTGCTGTATTCATTAACACTAGAACCGCCAAAGGCCGACGCCATCCGGCGTTTGAGGTTGTAATTAAAATATATCTGTGATTTTGAAAGCTACACCCTCCTGCTTCCTTGACCTTTCCTAAATATGTTTATTTTACATTATTCTGTTGTCCAATTTCAAAAATCTCAAACAGAAAGCTTTTTATCAATGATTTCCATGTTTTTTTTACCCCTAATTACTACTAAAACCGCCAAAATCTGCCGCCGCCTAACGTTGGTACCTAGCCAATTATCTGGTACCCAGGTGCTAAGCAACCAAGGTGCTAAGCACCTCTTACTGAATGAATGCTTTCAATGGCTCAATGGCCAATAACCACAGACAAAAGATCTTTAGCCCTGGCTGAGAATTAACTAAATAATGTGTATCATGTCGTAAAATACTTTTAACTTTAGTCTTTGCAAGATAATGTAATAACTAAAGTGACTGGCTATCATGTGTTTTAGAATTGTCGCCAATTATTTTTCAACAACAAAACACTGCTTCTCATAATTCAACATTTTACATAGGCTACACTCATGTTGTAGCAAAATAAATAATTGAATAATATTTGTATTATAAGTAGGCTATTTTTTGTTTCCATTGCTACCATAATCCTTAAGTTTTAAAATCACAATTAGCCAAATGTCGCTGCATTTACACAAGTAATTCTCCATGTCGGATATAGCCTATTACACTAACTAAAAAATATGTGCTCAGTTTGCATAACGCCTGACATAAATGAAAGGGCAGAGGGATTTATGAAAGAACTATTGGATGCCCGTGAAGTTATATGATTATGAAAACTACATAAAATATTAAATGTCTGTAAACAAGCTTCAAGTCTGATCCTTAACAGGTTAATGTTGCAATGGAACCAACCAAACTCATACAATTATTTAACACAAGAGAAATCCCACCAAAATCAAGGTTCCATAATTAATGACACTCCTTATTCAGCATGGAGTCTCTTCCTGTAATGTTTGACAAGATTAAGGAACACATTTGGAGGGACCATTCCTCTTTGCAGATCCATTCAAGATCCTTCACATTCTTGTGTTTGCACTTATCAACCGCCCTCTTCAACTCAGCTCACTGGTTTTTGATTGGATTGAGGTCCGGCGATTGAGATTACCATGGAAGAACATTTGTTTTGTCGTCACAGAACCATTTCTGTGTGGATCTTGAGGTATGTTTTGGGTCATTGTTTTGTTGGAAAGTACACCTATGGCTAAGTCCCAGCTATCTGGCAGAGGCAATCAGATTGTCAGCCAAAAATGCCTGATACTTGGAATTCATTATGCCAGTGGTTCTCAAACCTCTCCTCAGGGACCCCCAGCCAGTCCATGTATTTGAACTACCCCTGAGTTAGCACATCTGATTAATTTTATCTACTAGACAACATGTTGTTTATTAGTTAATCTGATCTGATGGTTTACGGTTACCGCTAAACTGTGTCACGTCTGGGGGTCCCCGAGAAGAGGTTTGAGAACCACTGCATTATGCCATCAGTTTTGTTGCCCCTGGACCTCTGGAATTAAAACAGCCCCAAAACTCCACCGACCCACTGCCATGTTTCATGTATGTGTGTATATGAGGTGCTTCTCCTTGTATGCATCTCTGCTTTGACGCCAACAATGCCAATGCTGTATCTGATCAAAACATAACATTTTGGTCTCATCTGACCAGGGTATCTTCTTTAAGTCGTAATTTGTATGATGCTTGGCAAACACCAAGTGCTTGCACCTGTGTCTTGGGGTCAGAAAAGGCTGTCTTCTGGAAACCCTTCCAACGACGCCATGGTTGTGGAGGTGCCGTCTGATGGTGGTTTTTGAAACCGGGTGACCCCAAGATGCCACCAAGGCTTGCAATTTCTTCACAGTAATCTTTGGGGATTTTGTTGTTTTTCTCACCATCCTCCTCCCTAACCTGGGGGGCAAAATGCATATGCGTCCTCTACCTGTGAGGTTTTCAACTGTTCCTTATCTTTGGAATTTTTTTATAATTGCCCTGACGGTGCTCAGTGTTATATTCAATCGTTTGTGGATCTTCAGATTTATGTTTGTCTACGACCTTCTCTCTTTTTTGAACTGAGAGCTCTTTTTGTTTTCTTCATGGTGTTGGATGACAAAGGGATATTGCATGCGTGTTATAACCTAGTGGAACAGAAAGTGATGTAATGTATCAATATTGCTCCTTAAAGACTTAGATAAGTTAGTGGAATTTAGTTTAATATTGGTAGATGTTATTTACAATAATCTTTGGGTGCCGTTGATTCTGAAACCTTGATTTGTAGGACATTGGTATTTAATTTAAGTAATTAATGATTTTGGTTGGTTCCATTGACACATTAACACAGTATAATATTTCTCACATGATGGTATTTTGAGTTTCTCTTTAAATATATTGTTTATATTTTTACAGTATTGTTTGTGCATTTCCAGTCGAGGGTGCCAGTAATTTTGGAGCCCACTGCATCTTAATTATTTTGCACTTTCCCCATGCAGACACATCCAAATGTGCTAATTTTTGAAGTATTCACACTGTTGTGAGAGAATTACTGAGAGAAAGAAAGAGGAGGCAGAAGGAGAGGAAGAAAGAAAGAGGAGGCAGAAGGAGAGGAAGAAAGAAAGAGGTGGCGAGGAGAGAGGTAGGAAGACAGAGGAGGGGCATAGAGAGAAAGACAAACAGACACAGAGAGGGCGATAGAGCGGGGAAGAGAAAGCATGAATTTAAATAAGTGTCAGGATGTATTGTCAAAAGACGAAACTAGGCAATTCTCTATGCAATAACACTTCCCTGGTGGTGTTCTTGTTCAAATTACAGACAAATGAATCAATTCCCAGGACCAGGTGTTGCATCCTGTGCAGCGGAAAATATCAACAAAAATAGAAGAAGAATTGATGAGTTTCATTCAAAGTTCAACTTAGGGTGATTTTGTGCTTGATAAATCCATCAAAACCAGGAGAATGGGGCTGTAACGAGATTACCCCTGCGCCAGTCTAATGGATGTGACTCTGGGGAGATAAGGCATGTATCCCAAAAGGCTCCCTATTCTCTACATAGTGTACTATTTTTGACCAGAGCCCTATGGATCCTGGTCAAAGTAGTTTACAATACGACAATGGTATTCTTTTGGGGCCCATTCAAAGTTATGTAGCGGCATCAATTCCCTTGTTTACAGAAACCTGTAACATTGTCACCTTGTTCCAACAGCTGACAGGAAGACAGACAGAAAAACAGACCCGGCAGCTGATGCATTATTTGATGAATCAATCTTCTCCGAGGCCTCATGCTTCACTTTTTCATTTGTCAACTAAACAAAGACCTTTTCTGCATTTCTGCTTGTCTATTTCTATTTTATCCTTCTTGTTTCTTTTTCTTGCATTCAGTTAATTTAAAAAAGGATTAATTATTGGCATTGGCAATATATGTTGACATATGACAGCTGGAAAAAAAAACAAGTGCGTACAAAAATCATATATCACAAACTATGCCTAAAAAAGTTATTATAGTTTAAATTACATTAATTGCTTTAATAACAGTAGTCTTAGAATATAAAGGTGTTCTATAGACCCAGTTGTCCCCGAAGATGAACTTCTCAGGATGCAGCCAGCTGAAATACAATCACCAATGAGGCAACCAATCACATCATTTCCACACTGAAAGCAGATCTTCCAGCTGAAAATATATCTTGTTCAAAAACATGTGTCCACGTTTCTCATGTTATGGCACACAAAAGTAACATGCCTCTAATGCTGACAAGCCTACAATATCGCAAAGTGGATCACACTACAACTTGGCTGCGCAACATCTGGCATTCCACTCAGGTTTCAAGCAGCTCATCTGAGAGGACAACGACACCAGGTGCATGCCTGTTTCCCTCACACTTGACTGCCTGGTTGTGAGTGCCAAACATAATGGGTATCTCATCTCTTGTCGCTCTGCCAAAGTCTTACAAAAATAGGTACTGTTCTTTCACCGTGAGAGCTATGGCTGCTATCCCAGCACTAATGTAACTAGAGACAGAGATGAAAGAGAGTAAGAGACAGCATGTGAAAGAGAAAATGAAAAAGATTAAAAGACAGAAGAAATAACAATTGAAATGGACTATTACGTTTCAACTCCTCGGAAGTAGCTCATGTGGAGGAAACGTAACTACCTGTGCCAGCCCGCTCCTTTTTGAATGCAGTGAACTAATAGGTGTGAATGCAGCAAACTAATAAGAACCAGATAAAACAAACACATTTTTATATCTCTCCAGATCTTGATTGAGAACAGCTTTGATTGAAAACAGCTGGTGTCAATACCCAAAAGCACAGGTGCCATGCCAACTCACCACTGGCAACTCAAGCACACCTGCTACAGGCCAACAGAAAAAACCCACTGTAGCACACATACACAGACATACATTACATTATACATAACATACAGCCTAAGAGAAACATTTAAGAGCAGACTGACCCAAAATTGAGAAAAAAAACAGGGATGGTCTGAAATGGCAATTAAAAATGTGTTTCTCACAGAACCCACACACCCATTTTTCAAGCACTGATTTTTTTGATCTGTTGCCATGAGAAAAGTGCAACTTGTGGAGCACAATAAATATTTGAAAGCACCAATATTAGTCTCTTTTATTTTTGCATTTAGAAATAAGGTTTGAGACAATGTTGGTTGGTAGAGTTGTGGGTTCATCAATAGCTAAAAATGGGACTGGGAGGTAATACCTTTAAAAGACCCACAATTGTGTCATCTCATCCGAATGAAACTTTTGAACGAAACAGACAAATTTAGCTTCATGATTCATAGATTTAATAATGTATTAAGAACCCATATGTGTTGTGCACTATGGTAAGCCCCACATGCTAACAGCAAGACACTCTTAAGCATTTGTAGCAGATGGGCATCTATTGGCCATTTTTCATTGACCACTTTAAAGCATGTTGCACATTTCCACTACCGGGACATTGGAAAATGGATTTTGTAAACAACAGTGGGAGAGTGAAAGAATTTGCGTTACTCTACAATGCTGTCTAGAGAGAGGAAAACTATTGTGGCCCAACCATTTAATGAAAATATTAAAAAATAGGTAGACCACAAATAACCAGCTTACTGTATAAGTATGATTCACAAAACTGTTTGCCTTAATAAGCATATTTCAGTGTAATAGGTGCACTGTGTAACATTTAGCTGGTGAGAACATTAGGTTACTTCCTCTTTCAGTGATAAAGACTGTATTTGTTGATACTTTGAAAATATTTTTTGAAAAAAACTACAGGATGTTTCCCTACACTATGTAGTGTTTTCGTACGCACAAAAATACAGCCTAAAATGCACAATAGTTATCAAGACAGTCCTTCGATTGCCATATTGCAATTTCTGTATTAAAAAATATAATAATAATAATTAAATTATTAAAATCATTAAACTCTATTGCTATTTTCATGTAATGTTTGTGTATTTGCATAAAAGGGAAAATATATGTAACCCACCACCAACATCTAGGCTTATGGTCAAATAAATGTATTTTTTTAAAGCCATTTTTACAGCAGAAGTTTGACAGATACCCGGCCTAAAATATGAAATCAATAACAAGTGATGCACAGTGGCTAGGAAAAACTCCCTAGTAGGTGGAACCTAGGAACAAACCTACAGGGGTTGGACTCAAGGGGGTGGCCATTTCCCTTCTGCCTGTAGCGGCCGGGTTAGGGATCTGAAAGGTACACAGCCTATTGTCTACATTATTTATCAGTGTTCATTTAGTTCATAAACAGAGATACGATTGAGTGGGCTGTGACTACAGTATTTGGTTAACATCAACACAATGCAGTGGTCTTGGGAAAGGACAGCGAGATGCTCAAAGACTCACGAAAAGGACAGCGAGATGGTCAAAAATAGGCACAGACACCATTTTCATAGCTTGTATAGTGTAAAAGTTTATTTCCATCTGGTGCTTCCATAAGAAAATTTGAAATAGGTATTCTACATTAGAACTGTATCCCTCAGCATTCTTTGTCAAACTCACAGCTGTTGTCTTAAATAACAAGCCAACTTGAGATCTCGTTTTCTTCATATTTAAAAAACACTAACTTTTTGTTATTCAGCTAAAATGAAAGTTTACATTTTCAAGGAAATCCAAGGCACTCTTCTTAAAATTATAAAAAGCCTTTAATATTACTGGCTATATCATAGTAGAAAATTTAAAAATATATGGGAAGAAGCTACCCACGCGTAGCGGCACAAACAGCCTTCTTCAGGGTATGCTCCCCAAACAAAAGAAATCCAACATAAAAAGAAGAAAACAAGGAGAGGCAGAAAACAGCCAAGGACAAAGACAACAACTGGGACAACAACCATGGATTCTCAGGGACCGGAACAAGAGCAGACGGTAATTAACCTATCAAAAACATCCCTAGGCCCTGACTGCGTTAGTGTGTTGTCAAAAGGACTATCCTTCTCTCCCAT
>JACXGM010033392.1:0-12287 GCA_016801145.1 Umbra pygmaea
ACAGTTACATATCACTGGGCCTCTATACATTACGACAGTTACATATCACTGGGCCTCTATACATTATAACAGTTACATATCACTGGGCCTCTATACATTACAACAGTTACATTGCAAATAGCTTGTTTCAATTCATCGTTTGTCATCCTCAAACCCTTCACTGTCTTACATGTTGGTAAACAGGAGTGATTAAATATTATGCATATCAATCAATCACATTTATTAGTATAGCACATTTAAAAACAACACACGATGGCCAAAGTGCTTTACATACAGCCCAACACAAACAATCTAAGATTATAAAACAAAGTATAAAACAATTACAGAATTAATTACAACCAAATGCAAAAGAGAAGAGATTAGTTTAAAGAATCTTCGATTGTTTGTGTTGGGCTGTATGTAAAGCACTTTGGCCAATGTGTGTTTTTAAATGTGCTATACTAATAAATGTGATTGATTGATTGATTATAAAACAAAGTATAAAACAATTACAATCAAATGCAAGAGAGATGAGTTTTTATGGTCAATGAAAAAGTAGTAGCGGACCTAAAACCAAACCAAGCTGTCTGGGTAAAAAAAATATAATGTCAAACAAGAGATGAGATGCAAAACTGCCAGACCACATCTCTGTAAGTAATTACTTTTGTGGCTTGGGGCTTGCCAGGAAAGAGCAATTTAAGGCAGCAGGTGACACACTGTATGTAATCCTGAAAGGAAAATCACCCAGCAGTATTTCCTTGCGGTCGGAGCGGCACACGACGAGGTGAATACCAGGAGACGTGAACCACCGCTAAACACAGGCCCAGACAGACTGAGAGAGAAACAGACAAGAGTGCACACAAAATGGGGAAATACAGAGAAACAGACAGACGGGGTGTACTCGCTTACACGCCAGCTTGCTCAGAAATCAATAGTCATCTCAGCAGAATGCCCCAGTCACATCTAAGCTCTCAAACCACCCCGGTCACAACTTTAGAAGATTGTAAATCTAACTGTAAGGATAGCTATGAACTTTACGTAAAGTTCCCTCCAAAGAGTGTATCAATGATTAGAGTGGTAGAACAGATGTTGTACATAAAACACACTGTCAATAAAATAAATATGAGTGGGGTCAATTCCTATCAAAGCCTAGAGGCATCATAATCAAAATATTCAGTAGAACTTTAAGTTTAAACCTGGAGGTAAATGCAGGAATACACATGTGGTTTGTCGTAACAGAACACATATTTTCCAATGAGCTCAGGTGAGGGGCAGGAGATGACGTGTGTAAGAGCACTGGCCTAGTTGTTGTCTTCACGTTACTGACTATAAAACAACATGTGTATTTCACGCTTATCAGGGCTTGTCTTCACGTTACTGACTATATAACAACATGTGTATTTCACGCTTATCAGGGCTTGTCTTCACGTTACTGATTATATAACAACATGTGTATTTCACGCTTATCAGGGCTTATTTTCCTCAGCTTTGTATCAAACTTTATAAGAAGTGTAATAATATAACTGCCACAATAATAATTCAACACGTTGATATTGCTCATAACCTTTTGTCTCAAAGCTTGCTCAAACTGCGAGTCTGCAGCATTAAAACTGTGTCCAGGATGTCAAACCTCAGAAACAGAACTATATTGATGGGTTACATATCAGGTTTATTTTACATCCATGGCTGATATGCCAAATTTGTTTAAATGGTATGACCAGTACAGTCAGAAGTGGCAAAATAGCAGCTGGACACATAGGGTCTTCCTCCATGGCTCTGAAGCAGCTAGGGGAACTACTTAAAAAACTCAGAGTAAAAATCACAAGAAGACCTTAACATCTATGCGCAATGAAATCCACTTATCATTGAGGAATCTTTTTCTGGAAACAATAAATTTAAAATCTGAATTGAACGGTCAATGAAAATCATCACTTGGTTAAATTTTGAGAAAGAAAAGCCACAGTAAGAACAAACATTTCAACTGGAACAAAACAGAATTCAATATAGGATACAAACAGAAGAATACTCCCTTAAAACCGTTCAAGATTGTCTTTCAAAAAACATTGGGTAATAATAATTCACATCTGTAACACTTTTCGAGCTTCATACAAGGCTGATCTTCTAAATACAATAATTTCCTTGCCTGGTAAAATAAAGGTTGATTAAAAACAAAAATCCTGTCCAGGCTTTTTTCAGTCAATACTACTTTCCCCTCAAAAATAAAATGTTGGCTGTGGACTACATGGCAGAAAGCCCTGCTGTACACCACAGCTCAAATGGTTTATCAGATATGGCTCAACATCCCAGCACATGGATCTGTTCCACACTGCTGTACCCATACTGGTCCTGGGCAAGGGTACACACACTCTTTCAAGGCAGGACCAGGGAGTGGAATAACAAGGTCAGGCTGAGTGAAACAAGAAGAGACAGATCCAGAAACATACAATTAGACTACCAAGCTCATCACTTTTGTCTCTAGGGTTGCACGGATTCATTTAAAAAGGAGTGACCTTAAATGTCTCTACCAATTCAACCAATAAGAGATGAGCTCCTTCATCATAAGAATGTGTGTGTTCTGCTATTTAAAGCTTTCATTGAAACACTGCTATTTAAAGCTATCATTACACATTAGACCTCATATGTTACTCCTCAAAGTCTAACCAGTGCCTTCTAAAGTCTGGCCAGAGCCTTTCAAAGTATGACCAGAGCAATCTAAAGACTGGCCAGAGCCATCTAAAGTCTGACCAGAGCCTTTCAAAGTCTGACCAGAGCCTTTCAAAGTCTGACCAGAGCCTTTCAAAGTCTGACCAGAGCCTTTTAAAGTCTGACCAGAGCCTTTCAAAGTCTGACCAGAGCAATCTAAAGACTGGCCAGAGCCATCTAAAGTCTGGCCAGAGCCATCTAAAGTCTGGCCAGAGCCATCTAAAGTCTGGCCAGAGCCATCTAAAGTCCGGCCAGAGCCATCTAAAGTCCGGCCAGAGCCATCTAAAGTCTGGCCAGAGCCATCTAAAGTCTGGCCAGAGCCATCTAAAGTCTGGCCAGAGCCATCTAAAGTCTGGCCAGAGCCATCTAAAGTCTGGCCAGAGCCTTTTAAAGTCTGGCCAGAGCCTTTCAAAGTCTGACCAGAGCCATGTAAAGTCTGACCAGAGCCATGTAAAGTCTGACCAGAGCCATGTAAAGTCTGACCAGAGCCATGTAAAGTCTGGCCAGAGCCATGTAAAGTCTGGCCAGAGCCATCTAAAGTCTGGCCAGAGCCATCTAAAGTCTGGCCAGAGCCATCTAAAGTCTGACCAGAGCCATGTTAAGTCTGACCAGAGCCATCTAAAGTCTGACCAGAGCCATCTAAAGTCTGACCGGGATTCTAAAGTCTGACCGGGATTCTAAAGTCTGACCGGGATTCTAAAGTCTGACCGGGATTCTAAAGTCTGACCGGGATTCTAAAGTCTGACCGGGATTCTAAAGTCTTGTTTCTTCCCTGACTGTTTGGTCATTGCTAAATTAAGCAGACAGACAAATTGCTTGACATGAAGCCAAACACTATGCCGTATTGTGGCTGGGGACTGAAGCATGGGGTCCGGTGAGCTGTCTTGACAAATTTTAAATGCAGTCTACTCTTCTGTCATCAAGCAATCATCAAGTCCAGCCACCTGATTAGCATATTTTACTAAAAATATGAATATTCACACTTGACAATGCTAATATCAAATGTCTTTGCACAACAGCTGCTGTCAGGAAGGTGGGCACATGATTGGGGCGATTCACAAAGTGGTAACTAGAGCTGTTAGCTGACACAACACCACCTTGTACAAGACCCTTGAAGTTGAAGGCAATGTACTTAGTTGTAGTTTAAGGTGTTACTACAGCGAGGAACACCAGAACTATTCGGTCAATGATCATGTTTGAGTAACAATGCTAACTTGTATCCCAATAATGGAAGACACGTTCTGGAGTAAAGTAATCATGTTGGAGTACGTTATCAACTACCGTAGGAGGTAAAACGTTGCTCACAATTTAATCCACATCTTCGGAGTTTAACTGCTTCAATTCATCTATTACTTGTGTCAACCAAAGTAATTAACTCCAACATCATTCACCAGTCACCCAAACATCACTACTCCAAAATTAATTCCAAAATGACAACATTATTATAAGGCAGTCTAGTATTGGATAATCTTGGCCATTTCACAAAGATGTGGAGTCTGTAAAAACCAAAAATAGGACATTATGCTTTTATTTAACTGAGTTAAGGGTGGACACGAAACAGAATGGAGAAAAAGTACAGGCACTAGGATACAGGGGCGGACTGGCCATCTGGCATACCGGGCACTTTCCTGGTGGGCCGACGCAAATTTTGGGCCGACAACTTTTTTTTGTCCAGCCAATGAACCAGCCGATAAGGCCTATTGTTTTTTCAATTGAAAATGGGCTGCTGGCCCAAAACAATTCAGTCAAAAATATCATATATAGGCTAGGTTTTTTTTCTGACAGACACAGCCCATTTAACATGTAGCTCAGCGGCCCATTGGTTCAGGCATGGTTCTAGCAGGGGCCAAACACGTTCGCCTGGCAACACTATCTTATTTCGGCAACACAAACTCTGATTTCTCTTTTCAGAATAATAGCGCTTGTTTTATTTCATTTCAATAATCATTGTGAAGTCATTACAAAGCTAGTGAATTGTAACCAAATGCAATTGTATTGTGTAAAGAAACAAAACAAAAAAGCAAAAAAAACATTTAACATGTTATCAATTACAAAGTTTCATTGAAAACAGTAACAAATACATTATACACAGAAATTGATTGAATATATTGTCAGTTTCTCATGTGAAAACACGATTGCATTTGAAAAAAATTTATCTAACAATAGACTATTTTTAGCAACACAAGAACATAGACCCAGTATCTATGCAATGAATCAACAACGATTATTGTAATGAATTACGAGCGCTATTATTCTGAAAGGACAAATCAGAGTTTGTGTTGCTGACATAACATAGTGTTGCCAGGCAAACGTGTTTGCCCCCCTGCTAGAACTGGGCCTGCATTGGTTGTTTTCTTAATTTACACTGAACTGGCCAAATCATATTTTTAAACAGCATTGTCTTTGGGATTTCTGCCTGCAGGGTTGCCAGATTTGGCGGTTTCCCGCCCAATTGGGTGGTTTTGCAATCTGTTTTGTGGGCTCAAATACCAGATCTTTCTTCCTGCGACCCTCTGTTCAGCAGGCAGTCTCAATCAATCAAACCTCCCCATATCCAACGGTCCAGTTGAAAGAGCATTTTCTCAAGTGACACTGCTGAAAAATGACCTACGAAACAGAATGGGCTTACCCTTTCTTTCAAGGTTGATGCACGTGCGCACAGGTCTTGCCATAATGGCTTGACATCAGCTACATTCCATTTGCCCAGACAGTTGTTGAGGAAATTTGAATCTAGTATATACTAGAGCTTTTGTGTTAATTGAAATATTCTTAATAACAATTGTTCAAAGCTATCTTCATGAAAACCCACCCTCCTAACTGTCTTACAGGGAATAACCTAGCTCAGGCAGTTAGACCTGTGAGTTTTTGTGAATAACATGTTATTCAGAATGATTTTATCAACACACCATTGTTCATGTTATTGTGTTCATTAAATGATTCTAAACAACAATTATGCAAAGTTATTCTGGTCAAAACTCCAGGCTCAACTGCCTGTATTAGACCTAATTGTTGTAAATCACAGGTGTCAAACTCAAGTTTGCTATTATATTTGGTAGAGATGTGTAGAGATGACCCACCATGCAGGAACATTCTGCTTCTGCAAAGAGTGCACTGACACCCCTGTTCTAAATAATGTTCAATGCGATTTTCATGAAAATGCTAGGCTTAACTGCCTGTCACAGGGAAGAGCTTAACTCCTTGGTATTAATTGTTCTAAATCACTGGTGTCAATTTCAAGTTTGCCTTTAGCCTATACTTCTCTGATTTTAAAATGTATTCAACACCACTTTGTTTGGAAAACAGTGATCATCGGATCATCCTTTCTCATGTCAGTTTACAAACTGCTACTTTTATCAATCAATGATCAATATTTTACTATCCTTCTCTGTTTCTTTCTCTCTCTCTCACACACACACACACAGACAAGATGTCCTCTCCGGATTTTTTTTAAGGATTTAATCTAAAGGAGTTCACCTGCATGCTTTTTGATTGGTTAAGTTTACAATTTATTCAACACCACTTTTTTGATATACAGTATTTAATGTGTCGATTCCCACTGATTCTTGCATACTCATTACATGGCGTTAGTAGTTTTAAGGAGTATAAGTTTGTATACATATTCAGGGGAGCACAAGAACAGGTGGTATTTGTGATCTTGTGGTGGGCCGGTCTGGGCCAAAATGCCAGCGCCAATTTTTGGTCCCAGTCCACCCCTGCTAGGATATGAAAAAAGGAAAACACAAGGACATGTTTTTTCATCAACCTTTCTTTTCACCTTGGGAATCCATATGGAGACATTTGAGTGTCCTGTCATGCAAAACACAGCTCATATTCCTACTAAAAGGACTGATGAGTGAAGGATACTGCACATAACTGTAGTCTGTCACCACACTTTGGGACCACCTAATGGGAAATGTGTTATATTTAATCACATGTCATTACTCACATTGAAAGAAGTGTATGTGTGAAGGTCATATACAGTATGTCCATATAATATTGGGGTCTTTGACAGACTAAGTAGTAGACACTGCTCCCTATATGTGGTTACAGAGTATATACAGACATGTCTGAAAGTATTGGAACCCTTCCATTTTATTAAAAAAAATGCACCACTTGCCCTGAAAAGTATTCAAAATAAAGTATATTTGGTCATCCATACATGCATGTCTTTGGTTTACAGTGGAATAAAAACAAAGTGGTACACTAGAGCTATTAGCTGACACAACACCACCTTGTACAAGACCCTTGAAGTAAAAACAAAAGAAAATGAAAAAGAAAATTATTGAATTTTTTTTTAAATGTTCTAAAACAATGTTATTTATACCTTTTCGAAGTTATATGTAATAATTGTATTGTAGTGATACCTCAAACAGACCATTCTCTTTTAATTAGTATTATATAGTAGTCACCAATCACATAATCACTAATTCAGCCAGTTTAAATTGAGAAAATGATGCACGCTGCTTTTTTGTTTCACTTTGTGTATCACACTGAACATGGACAAGAGAAGGAAATCCAGAGAGTTGAATGAGGAAGTTAGAAGGTAATAGTCAAAAATGGTCAACATATAGGCTACAAGACCATCTGTAGAGCTTGATGTTCCTGTGAGCACTGTTGCAAATATTAGTAGAGGTTTTAGCTTCATGGGACTGTCAACATAGCTGGACGTAGCCACAAAGAGGAAAACTGACCCAAGAATGTAAGAGAAGAACATGGAAGAGGCTTAATGATGTTGGGTTTGCTGTACTGCCTCTGGCACTGGGGTACCTTCAATCTGTGCAGGGTGTTGTTGTTGTCAAAAGCATGGATTTTCGATAAATATAGATTCTGAATATTTTAAATGGTTTTAATACTCATTTTCCAGAGTATCACACACAGCTGCAGTGCTCACATAGCCCCGCCTCTTCTCGTCACATTCTACCTAGTTCAGATAAAATTGCATGTTTTTTTTAGGTAATAGACCAAGCCCCTACCTAGATTCTTCCTGAGTGTCAGAAACAATCCACCATGATGTTGTTTCATGCTGTCCCACTGGCACAATGTCCTTGCTACATGTTGGACAGCAGTATATTCATTTTGCGAACTGCCATTGACATTTCATCCTAACCAAACAATTCTCCTTGCGAGAGTCAAAGTAAGGTGCAAAGCTGCTCAGCTTCTTACCACATTGCTCGCATAACCAGTAAATATTTAAAGCCACACACGCTGGAAGAGATCACATTCCCTGACCAACAACCATGATTATGTTTGCAGGTGCACAACCTCGGGCGCAACAAGACACGGAAGCCGTTATTGATATCAACCTGTCCTCCCTAGTGGTACTGAGTATACAGGTGGCATGCTCTGGAGGACTTCCAGGACCTGTCGGCTTGCAATGAAGAGATTTAGGTTCAAAGAGATAAGGTTTTCAATCATTGCTTGAAACCATTCCTCTGAACATCGTGCATGCTTTACAAATCTGGTCTTGAGTGAATTTTCCACATTTCCATTTAGGGGTGAGTTATTTTCAGATTATATTGATTCACTTTCCAGTCCATAAAATGAACCGATGCTTTGGAACATGTTTATTACAGCATGTCTCCAGCCAAATCTTTCACTCAGACCCAGACATTGTGTGTTGGATACTGGCTCCCTCTACTCACAGTTCTTGATTAAGAGTAGATCTGCCACTGATTATCATGGAATGAGTTTCAGGTTAGGGCCATACGTCCAGACATTACAAAATGTTTGGAATTAGAGGATTATCTGTCCATAAATTGCACATTAACCTATATAATTCAATGTTAAATTTGTCAAATATTAAAAGGTTTTGCCAATGTCAAAATATGTAACTGGTTGCAAAAACATGTATTATCCAGTTTCACTGTCTGACAACAAATTGGAGAAGTTCACATTTAACAAGTATTCCAAACAAAACATTTGGCTAACTGTAAGTCGATTACACAGGACAACACGAAAAAAAAGACAATGGTTTGTTGGATTTTCAAATTATTTAAATCAAATGAATGCTTCCTAGTGGAAGGGTTGTTGAACCTTTCATTGAATAGGGAAAAGTGTCAACCTAAACCAATATTTACAGACAATATAGACAACAGCATTCAAAGTATTTAGCTAAACCAACATAAGATGCAAATATATTTCCTTGAGAGTATTAGAGAGTGTTAACAAAATGTAGGCCTCTACATTCATCTCCAGTGACATTTTAGGGTATAGTTAGTTTAAAATAGCTTAGCAATGTGTATAGATGAAGAGGACAGGTTGCCACAGTGATAACGTCTCTGTTGACAGACTGTTGCTTTAAATAGATGGGCCCAACAAGAAAGGAGACAGTAATTCTTACAGTCTTCAGGGAGGGTTGGA
This sequence comes from Umbra pygmaea, assembly GCA_016801145.1. NCBI lineage: Eukaryota > Metazoa > Chordata > Actinopteri > Esociformes > Umbridae > Umbra > Umbra pygmaea. The sequence goes on from JACXGM010033392.1 coordinate 9,043, forward strand.
TGACTTACATCACACAAACCACAGAACGCTGTATGCATGCTGGGATTACTGCTACAGGGTCAGCTAACCTGCTCTGTGACCGGACGTCTGTGAAGTTGCTATTTTAGGTACTTCACAAAACCTTAGAATCTCTATGAATCTTCTGATCGATTAATATGAACAATATGACTTTACTGCCATTTTCATGAAGAGGATTGGTTTTTGGCTTTACTTAGCATCTGGCCAATCACATTCCAGTTTGGCAGACACTCAGCAGATAAAAGCCCAGTAGCTACGGGTGTTTTTAACTTTAACATGCTCCTGTTAAACATAAACCCTCAGAAAGATCACTGCAGCAGTAAGAATCATTGAAAAGCATGTTAAGGTAAACAAGTGTGTCTAAGCATTATCAAAGTTTACATTTGAACTATAAAAAGCATTAAAATAATTTTACTTTTAAAAGTGTACTTTTTTTCGGCTTATACAGGATCACATTTCACTAGTAAATTCAAATACATACAATTATATGGGCAGTTAAATTATGATCCTAAATCAGGCCTTCCACTCTAAGACACTTTGTAAAGAAATGCTGATGTTAATATCCAAGAACACCAAAAATAACAGTTGTCATTGCAGATAAAATGTATTATGACATCACTAATGTTAGGTGCATCAATGGTTAAGATTCCCTGGTAGAGCCATTGATCATTGCAAAGCAGACGTAACTTTCTGGAATACAAGTTTCTATGCCAACATTTAATTTTATTACAAAGAGACTTATCAGATAGGTCAATGTTATTTATGTTATCTACAGAGGCCCTGTAGGCAGTGGAAAGTGCAGCAGAGGAACATTTGAAATAGCTGATTAGTACAAATGATGAGTCATTTAACACTAACACATTTTTTCAAATGAGTGTAAAGTTGCATGATTCAGCAAAATAGGAACTCAAACGCATCTTGGTCAGAGTGAAAATATCCCTTCATAATATAAGTTCACCTTCCCTGACAGGCGGTATTGTTACTGTATACCATTTGAAAGAAGCTTAACAAGACTGATTATAACCAAGTGGGTTTGGGGTTCTGTTGCCCAATGAAGATAAGGACAAGTGTTTCAGATAGAAGGAAGAGGCTAAATCCATTTGATAATTGGAGAAAAGTACCCTTCTTCCCTTGCTTAAGACTGTCCTGTCAAATTTCTGTGACACACAGTAACAGTGACTCTACCATCTATTACCATCCAAAAACCAACAAATCTGTCCCATATGTGCACCAACTAGTGAGAAGCCATTCCTTGAAGCAACACACAGTCTCCCTGAGGTGAATTCTTTCCATATCAGACAATGCTAATGCAAAAAAAAGTACTGAGGAAAAACTTTTGATATGTGAGAAACCATGGGTGTTTGAGAATCTAATAGTGGAACAATACTAAATCTTAATTCAAACTCATAATCTTACATAAAATGTTTGCTAACTGCTGAATTTTAATGCAAGAGTTAGTGTTCAGGTACACAGTATGTCTAAATATAAATCAATTCACATAGTCTAAGGCATTCTGTAAAATGTAGACATTTTTTAAATGGTTCCTAACTTTGTTATCTTTGGAAATATTGTACTAAGATATGACAGCGTAGTAGCTGACAGTGATAGGTACCAAATATGAACCAGTTTTGGTGCATTTATATTCTATGGTTTCCATGCTAGAAAAATAAGTGTATAAGCAGTAACATTTGTCCATTCCTTACAATAGTGCAATACCTGTCAATGAGGGTTCCAAACAGCAGCCGGATGGTTTTCTGGATGTTCTCAGTGCACAGCCAGCTCCACTGCTCCTTCATTAGCAGACACAGGATGTCCAGGGCTATGTCAGCCTGGCCCATCTCCACCGCTGGAGGACAATACCACAACACAAGTCAATCCATCTACACAATAATCACTTACACTAAGAATTGGTTCTTAGTCAACATGCCTGGTAAAATAAAGGTACACATAAATAATGCACACACACACACACACACACAAAAAAAAGTGTGCCTTACTTGTCACTGAAAAATTATAAATAGCATACTGGCTATGAAATATGTACGGTAAATGTAAAACATGTGCCTATTGGGTTTGAATGGACCTGATTGGCAAAATAAGAATGAGACAATCTGTTAGAAAGGAAAAAACTTTCCCCCAAAGTCAAACCTTGCTACTGAACTAATTTCATTGCATTTAAGAATAATAAGAATTTTGTCTTTTAAATACCCCTAACAAATGTTTGCGAAGACAGCCCTCTAGTGGGGATATTACAGTACTGAAGTGTTTACGGTGTTCTGGTCACATTATTCAGGTCAACTTTCACCCCTTAAATACTGGAGAGAGGTTTGAAGTTACTGTTCCATTTGTCAGTTGTTCGACTCAAATCGTCATGACAACACAAACACTTAGATTTCTCTATTTCAGCACATGACTAGTAGGAGCTACATTAATTGAACAAATATATACTGTAAAGTTCCTGGAGCTCCTGGTCATGTACGGCAGGTAAATAGTTAAACGGTTTTGAAGGTGGGATAACTGATTGAAGACTAACAGCAGGAAAACCGTCAACACACATCAAGTAAGGGCCACCTGTAATACTCCAACACTGAGGGTGTTGTTACATTATGTACATAAGCTAAACTTGGTTAAAATTAGTTGTTGGTCGAATAAGTGTTTACAACCTCTGTCAACAACACTTATTTCCTGGTCTCTCCTACTCACTCAATGTAAAAAAATGACAGTTAATTCATTTCCGGGTAACCATAAAGTATCTCACATTGACAAAAAAATAATAAAACAAACGTTTTTCCTGAGAAGATGAAGGTCGCTAAAGTTGTTCCACTTTTCAAAAATGGAGATGTACATCATTTTAATAATTATAGACCAGTGTCACTGCTCTCTCAGTTTTCTAAAATTCTTGAAAAATGGTTTGCTCAAAAACTAAATATTTTTTTGGAAAAACACAAATTATTTACTGAAAAACAATATGGTTTTAGAGCAAAAAGATCAACAACCTTGGCATTAATTGAACTAATAGAAAAAATCCCATCCGCAACTGAGAATAAGCAACACACAGTGGGGGTCTTCATCGACTTAAGCAAAGCATTTGACACCATAAATCATAGTTTGCTATTGTCAAAATTATTCAACTATGGAATTAGGGGTCTAGCTCATCAATGGCTCAAAAGTTATCTCAATAATCGACAGCAGCTTGTTCAAATTGATGGTCAAAGATCTGAGTTAAA
>JACXGM010033393.1:0-12295 GCA_016801145.1 Umbra pygmaea
TCAATAGTAGGATGCTAGATGTTACTGTAGATCATCTTAATACTAGGATGCTAGATGTTACTGTAGATCATCTCAATAGTAGGATGCTAGATGTTACTATAGATCATCTCAGTAGTAGGATGGTAGATGTGACTGTTGATAGTCTCAATAGTAGGATGCTAGACATTACTGTAGATCATGTCAATAGTAGAATGTTAGATGTCACTGTAGATCATCTCTCTATTTATTGACCCTTCATCTGGTGTGTGTATGTTTACCCTCCATAGGTAGATCATGGTAGATGTGACTGTAGATCGTGTCAATAGTAGTATGTTAGACGTTACTGTAGATCATCTATCTACTTATTGACCCTTCATCTGGTGGGTGTATGTTTACCCTCCATAGGTAGATCGTGGTAGATGTGACTGTAGATTGTGTCAATAGTAGGATGCTAGATGTTACTGTAGATCATATATCTACTTATTGACCCTTCATCTGGTGTGTGTATGTTTACCCTCCATAGGTAGATCATCTATCTACTTATTGACCCTTCATCTGGTGTGTGTATGTTTACCCTCCATAGGTAGATCATGGTAGATGTGACTGTAGATCGTGTCAATAGTAGGATGCTAGATGTTACTGTAGATCATGTCAATAGTAGGATGTTAGATGCTACTGTAAATCATGTCAATAGTAGGATGTTAGATGTTACTGTAAATCATGTCAATACTAGGATGCTAGATGTTACTGTAGATCATCTCAATAGTAGGATGCTAGATGTTACTGTAGATCATCTATCTACTAATTGACCCTTCATCTGGTGTTTGTATGTTTACCCTCCATAGGTAGATCATCTATCTACTTATTGACCCTTCATCTGGTGTGTGTATGTTTACCCTCCATAGGTAGATCGATCTACTTATTGACCCTTCATCTGGTGTGTGTATGTTTACCCTCCATAGGTAGATCATGGTAGATGTGACTGTAGATTGTGTCAATAGTAGGATGCTAGATGTTACTGTAGATCATGTCAATAGTAGGATGTTAGACGTTACTGTAGATCATTTCAATAGATGTTAGATGTTACTGTAGATCATCCCAATAGTCAGATGTTAGATGTTACTGTAGATCGTGTCAATAGTAGGATGCTAGATGTTACTGTAGATCATCTATCTACTTATTGACCCTTCATCTGGTGTGTGTATGTTTACCCTCCATAGGTAGATCATCTATTTACTTATTGACCCTTCATCTGGTGTGTGTATGTTTACCCTCCATATGTAGATCATGGTAGATGTGACTGTAGATCGTGTCAATAGTAGTATGTTAGACGTTACTATAGATCATCTATCTACTTATTGACCCTTCATCTGGTGTGTGTATGTTTACCCTCCATAGGTAGATCATGGTAGATGTGACTGTAGATCGTGTCAATAGTAGTATGTTAGACGTTACTGTAGATCATCTATCTACTTATTGACTCTTCATCTGGTGTGTGTATGTTTACCCTCCATAGGTAGATCATGGTAGATGTGACTGTAAATCTTGTCAATAGTAGTATACTAGATGTTACTGTAGATGATATCAATAGTCAGATGTTAGATGTGTATGTTTACCCTCCATAGGTGAGTTGATGTCAGTACGGTTCGCGAAGACAATGTCAACATATTCTAACTGCAGCCGAGACAGTGACTCTCTCAGACCTGTAAAACATCATGACATAATCACTATGACATCATCATTGCATCATCACTATATCATCCTGATGACATTATCATAGTAGCCATGGATTTATCATCTATCTATACGTTTATCCACACCAAAGGAAGGAAAGGCTCTTTTTATTACTTTATTACATTTTATTTTTCAGATTTTTCCAGATTTTTTCTCCCCTCCCAATTGTTTGTGTTAAATTTCCACTGACCCTGCTTAGTCAGCAGCTCCGCAACTCCTTGGACAGATGCACAATGGTAAAGGGCACTCACATGGGTCCTCCAACCAGAATGGTGAAGGGCACTCACATGGGTCATCCAACCAGAATGGTGAAGGGCACTCACATGGGTCATCCAACCAGAATTCGCTGAGCCAGTCATTTCTTTTCACACTGCTCATCCAACATGAGCCTTCAGTCAGATCATGTACGGGATGATTACACTCACCAACTATTCTTCCATGACTTAATTTACAGGCACCCAATCTGCACAAGGAGTTGCTGAAGAGCGACGTGGCAAGGTAGATCATTTTTAGTTATCAATACTAATTCCCAGGCAGTGCATGCCAATATACACTGCCTCATGCTGGGGGCCCGGGCAAAGTTGGAGAAGTCATAGTCAGGCTCGAACCACTGACTATCATGACGTAGACCATCTTGCAATGTAGCAACTTCACTACGCCACACAGACCACCCTGAAGAAAAGGCTATTTCCTCCATGCACATCGAATATGTGGCTTGTAAAGTAGTTGTCCTGCGAAGTGAGTGTGTGTGTTCATTAGTACCCATGATGGCTGTGCGTTGGGGGCGTGAGGTTAAACAAAATGTTTCTAGAGTCACGCTGGATGACAACGTCTGCTAAATGCCTGGAATGTAAATGTAAACATGTGATGTTACAGTGGCATTTTGGTCACTAGATGGCTCTGTATGATTTTAAGCTGTCAATTGATGATGTAACTGGACTTGTGGCTGGGGGTATGTGACAAATAAATGTACCTTCAATGACGTGTTTCCGGGACAATCCTCTCTCAGTCTCTGCCCTGACACAGGAAATGAAATGTTATACAAGGAAATAGAGTTGTATTTGGAGTGTGAGAGAGAAATGGGACTTGGTGGTTAAAATACGTACTGTCCTCCCCAGTAGATCTTAGTGGTTACCACATAACTAGACCTCCTAGAGAGTGTGACAGAGAGAGACAGAGAGAGAGACAGAGAGAGAGACAGAGAGAGAGACAGAGAGAGAGAGAGAGAGAGAGAGAGAGAGAGAGAGAGAGAGAGAGAGAGAGAGAGAGAGAGAGAGAGAGAGAGAGAGAGAGAGAGAGAGAGAGAGAGAGAGAGAGAGAGAGAGAGAGAGAGAGAGAGAGAGAGAGAGAGAGAGACAGAGAGAGAGAGAGAGACAGAGAGAGAGAGAGACAGAGAGAGAGAGAGATAGAGACAGAGAGAGAGGGAGACAGAGAGAGAGAGGGAGATAAAGAGAGAGAGAGGGAGATAAAGAGAGAGAGACAGAGTACAGTATGTTTTAATAATGTTAGTCACACATGGTTGGAGTAAAGAGAGTGTTGGACAGAAGAGAGTGACAGACTATGTCAGGGTCTTACTCCTCAGCTCTCATTATCAGTTACTGAGTATGAGCCTCACCTCCAGCCTTTCTTCTTCAGAATGTTACCCAGTGTAGATTCAGCCCTGGGGAACAGGAGAGAACAGAATTTTACCCAGTGTAGCTTCAGCCCTGGGAAACAGGAGAGAACAGAATGTTACCCAGTGTAGCTTCAGCCCTGGGGAACAGGAGAGAACAGAATGTTACCCAGTGTATCTTCAGCCCTGGGGAACAGGAGAGAACAGAATGTTACACAGTGTAGCTTCAGCCCTGGGGAACAGGAGAGAACAGAATGTTACCCAGTGTACCCTCAGCCCCTGGAGAGGAGAGAACATAATATTACCCAGGGTAACCAAAAAACATTGGACATTTAACATAATGTAGAATAAACGAATAATTGTTCATATTTGATTGGATATCCTTTGCATGCAATGACTGCTTGAAGTCTGTGATGCATCAACATCACCTGACGCTGGGTATCTTCCCTGCTGATGCCCTGCCAGGCTCGTGTTGCACGCTGGGTATCTTCCCTGCTGATGCCCTGCCAGGCTCGTGTTGCACGCTGGGTATCTTCCCTGGTGATGTCCTGCCAGGCTCCTATTGGACGCTGGGTATCTTCCCTGTTGATGTCCTGCCAGACCCGTATTGCACGCTGGGTATCTTCCCTGGTGATGCCCTGCCAGGCTCGTATTGCACGCTGGGTATCTTCCCTGGTGATGCCCTGCCAGGCTCGTATTGCACGCAGAATGACCACTGTAGTAGATGACCAGAGAATACTCTATAGAAAACCCCCCTGACAACAGCCCAACTGATCAAAAACACTCCCCTGGATGCAGGTGTAGATGTGACGAAGTCTACCATACGTAGAAGACTACACCAGTGGGACTACACAGAGTACACTACAGAGAGTACACTACAATGAAAACCACTGATAACCCTGAAATCATGAAATCATTAACAGAACTTAATACTGTTTCCTTATTGGTCAGTTCTCTAACGTGTGAATCCAAACCCACCAATGATATGTTGATACAGATGAACTTTTTCTAACATTTAGCCAGCCCAATTAATGTATGTCTGCCTAGCTTGAATTCACAGGAAGCCGCTATAGTAAATAATGTAGGTCTCTTGTTTCTTCCTTTAATATCATTTGCATTTTAACACAGTTGACCACTTGCGTTGAGCTTCAAAACATCCTGCATTCCTTATGTAAAAGCAAAAAAAAAATTCTCCAAGAGACATCAGTATCTTTTTACAGTGAATCAATTTCTTCCATAATTTTAGTTCCTTTCCCAACATGGTATAACTTTGTCCCTGTTACATCATGTTTGCGAGATCCATAGCTTTTAGGAAAGACCAAACCAGACAGAGTAAAGTTTATAGAACGTATAACAATCATTTTTATACATTCTAAAAAGGAGATTCTACCTGATCCTTGGCACTGAATCCCCAACAGCATTGTGCAGAGTCTGTTCTCATTATTGCTACATTGTATATTTTCTTCAACTTATTGGTTATTGAGGTGCTAATTTACCATAACAAGGAAAAACCTACTATACTACCTGACCACCAGTCAAACTTTATACATCATTACATTTTATAACCACTTAATATACATTTTGTAAATTGCCTGTTTACCAACGTGATAATATTGTTATCAGGGAACTTTTTAAATTCAACTTCCTACACTGGGAACTTACCTGGACCACAATTAGATCCAGTCAACCAACTGAAACTAAGTCTACCTTTGCCTTCTCATTGTAACTGTTGTAATTTTAACAATTATCGCCTCCTAGTAAAGGTAGCAGTGTTAGAGGCTTCAGACAACTGTCAGGCAAGAATTATTAGACTGCAGAAACTGAAAAAACAGCGTCTGTGCATTATTAAACAGATACGATTAGACTGCAGAAACTGAAAAAACAGCGTCTGTGCATTATTAGACAAAGTTATAACCAGAAGCACAAACTATCTTGGCCACCTGCCTTCATGCTGGAATTAAATTTATATACATCAGAGGTGGGCAAGGATTTTTGCTTGAGGGACACATTTACTTTTTGAAACCAATGAAGGGCTGCATACTATAGCTATGAGTAAAAAACAGGAAATGTTATTTCATTGAATTATCACCCCCAAAACACACACAATTGTGTGTGTAGCTGTAATGAACACTCCCAAAAAATGAAAAGAACACTGTTTATTCTAAACAGGATAACAATATTTTTTAAATGGCAACGGCACAGAATCGTAATCCAAGGCAGAACACTAAACCAAACGATGCAGGGGTCAGGCCAGAACAACAACACAAGATTGCAGGCTAAGGCACAGAAGGAAATCCAAGGCAGAATAATCAACTATACAAAGCAAAGGTCAAACCGGAATAACAATATAATCATGGAATGCTCAGAATGGAGAAAATAATAGTCACAATACCTCGCAAAGAGGCAATGGAGTGTGTGTGTCTTATATATGAGTGAGTGAGAGCAGGTGTACTGAATTTGGATAATTGAGTCCGGGTTATGGGAAATGTAGTTCTGAGTGGCCAAGAATAGGGAAGCTGTAGTTCCCAGGGAAGAGGAACTGGGGAATGTTACAGTAGCCTACAGAAAATAAATGTTTAGTTTTGTAACAACATTTCCTTGTTTGACTTCTCAGAATTAAACCACTGCTCTTTGTTTTAAGTTCATTTAGCATTCTTGCCCCCGTTCAAACTTTTTTGGAACGTGTTGCATGCATCAAATAAAATAAATATATATTTTTTAAATCAAGTCAAAATACATTTTAAAATCACTCTTTAATTTTCCATACTGTCCCAAAGTTTTCGGAATTTGGGTTGAATAATGAAATTGCCCAGCTGGCCATATTTTGCTCCCCCCTGGGTTAGGTAGTATGACAAAGGGCTGGGCGATATGGCCCGAAATGAATATCTCGATATATTTTGTAGCTTTAACAACTAAAGATATGTATCTCGATATTTAATTATTTTTAAAGTTTGGAAAATGTGTACACATATGTAAAGAAAAAAGGAAATTTTCTTTATTAAAATTAACAAGTGAAAAATTGCACTTTCTTTATCAAAGAGGTGTGCAAGACAAAGATATTGTTTTGGAACATTTACCAATCTCTGTCAATTTAATATTCAAATCTATTATAGTAAAAGAATAATGCTCAATCATATTGGATGTAGTGAGTAAGTATGACAAATAGAGCTGGGCATTATAGAAAAAATCTAATATAACGATATTGTTGACCAAATAGCTCAGTTTCTATATTGCAGCGATTTTGTAGAGTTGACAATTGGTGCTTACAAAGAAATATTTATACAATGAGATTTTTGATAAATAATGATCATTGATATGTATATAATAACTAAGTTGGTAAAGGCAAATAATAGAAAAGCTAGAACAGTCTGGTAAGTTCAGAAAATTACATCACTTTACTGTAATCTAACCTTTAAAACCAGGAAAAGAGAACACTTTTGCCATACCACGATATTACAATATCCAAAACCTAAGACGATAATCAGTCTAATATCACGATATCGATATAATATCGATATATTGCCCAGCCCTACGACATAGCCAAAAGTTTGACGGTTCAATTCTTGACTGTGTCAAATGTTGCTGTGTCCTTGGGCAAGACACTTTGCTTCCTGTAAAGTGCTCTGGATAAAAACAAATGCAAAATAGCGTTGATCTCTTAAGAAGTAATGGGTCATTCACAAAGTCGTAAGCCTTAGGAGAAAGTTGTAAAAATGAAAAAGTATCATTTGTAAAATTTGAATAGACATTGCTGAAGCTGCGGTGGGGAGCTGTGGTCTTAGGGTCATGGGTGCCTCAAGGGGCGGTAATCCACGGACACCGTGGTGGACACTGGTGGTCAGGGAAGCCATCCGACTGAAGGAGTCTTTCCGGGATATGTTATCCCGGAGGACTCCAGAGGTAGTTGCACGGTACCGAAGGGCCCAAAGGGCTGCAGCCTCTGCTGTGAAAGAGGCAAAGCAGTGGGTGTGGGAAAAGTTCAGAGAAGTCATGGAGAAGGACTTTCGGACGACACCAAAGTGCTTCTGGAAAACCGTCCGCCACCTCAGAAGGGGGAAGCGTGGTACCATCCAAGCTGTATACAGTAAGGGTGGGACTCTGTTGACCTCAACTGAGGAGGTAATAGGGCAGTGGAAGGAGCACTTTGAGGAACTCCTGAATCCAACTACTATAACCTCTATATCAGAGGCAGAGCTAGAGGATGATGGGGGATTGTCGTCAATTTCCCTGGTGGAAGTCACTGAGGTAGTCAAACAACTCCACAGTGGCAAAGCCCCAGGGATTGATGAGATCCATCCAGAAATGCTGAAAGCTCTAAGTGTGGAGGGGCTGTCTTGGTTGACATGCCTCTTCAACATTGCATGGAAGTCTGGGACAGTGCCAAAGGAGGGGCAGACTGGGGTGGTGGTTCCCCTGTTCAAAAAGGGGGACCAGAGGGTGTGTGCCAATTACAGGGGTATCACACTTCTCAGCCTCCCTGGTAAAGTCTACTCTTAGGTGCTGGAAAGGAGGGTTCGGCTGATAGTCAAACCTCAGGTTGAAGAGGAACAATTCGGATTTCATCCTGGTCGTAGAACTAGGGATCAGATCTTTACTCTCGCAAGGATCCTGGAGGGGGCCTGGGAGTATGCCCATCTTGTCTAGATGTGTTTTGTGGATTTGGAGAAGGTGTATGACCGGGTCCCCCGGGAGATACTGTGGGAGGTCCTGCGGGAGTATGGGGTGGGGGGGTCCCTTCTTAGGGCCATCCAATCTCTGTTCGACCAAAGCGAGAGCTGTGTCCGGGTTCTCGGCATTAAGTCAGAATCGTTTCAGGTGAGGGTTGGTCTCCGCCAGGGCTGCACTTTGTCACCAATCCTGTTTGTAGTATTTATGGACAGGATATCGAGGCGTAGTCGGGTGGGGATGGGTTGCATTTCGGTGGGCTGAGGATGTCATCGCTGCTTTTTGCAGATGATGTGGTCCTGATGGCATCATCGGCCTGTGACCTTCAGCACTCACTGGATCGGTTTGCAGCCGAGTGTGAAGCGCCTGGGATGAGGATCAGCACCTCTAAATCTGAGGCCATGGTTCTCAGCAGGAAACCGATGGAGTTCCTACTCCAGGTAGGGAATGAGTCCTTACACCAAGTGAAGGAGTTCAAATACCTTGGGGTCTTGTTCGTGAGTGAGGGGACAATGGAGCGGGAGATTGGTCAGAGAATCGGCGCACTGGGGGCGGTATTACACTCAATATATCGCACCATATATCAAGGTGGATTGGGCATCTGGTAAGGATGCCCCCTGGGCACCTCCCTAGTGTTCCAGGCACGTCCAGCTGGGAGGAGGCCTCGGGGAAGACCCAGGACTAGGTGGCGAGATTTCCAACCTGGCCTGGGAACGCCTCTGTATCCCCCAGTCGTAGCTGGTTAATGTGGCTCAGGAAAAGGACGTTTGGCGTCCCCTGCTGGAGCTGCTGCCCCCGCGATCCGATCCCGGATAAGCGGACGAAAATGGATGGATGGATGGATGGATGAATAGACAAACTGGTTTTATTTAAACTGTCATGTCTCGTGAAGGCAATCAGGTGGTTGTGGGTGTGCCATGGAATGTCCTGCGAGACATCTCGATTTGGATGTCATAGAAACCAGACCAGCCCAATGACCTACATAGAAACCAGACCAGCCCATTTACCCACACAGAAACCAGACCAGCCCATTGACCTACAGCACATAGAAACCAGACCAGCCCATTGACCTACATGTGAAGAATTTTGCCGCGATTCACATTTCGAGACATTCCTGAACAATTGCATTTAAATTTGCAAAGCCCCAGGTGGGATCTTTCGAAAACCTACCTCACAAGGTCGCTTGAAATTTAGTGGCTCTTCCAGAGAGAACCGTAAGTTTACACAATAAAATGTTATCTTGTCTCAAGCTTTATATAAGGCTGAAAGCTCTCGTAATGTAAATGGGCGCTTAGATAAATCAATAAACAGAGCTGCACAATACTTCCTTTTATCAATACCATTTATAATGTCATCCAGAACAAGAGTAGCAGCAGAGGTGGTACCAGTGGTGGAAAGAGTACTGAAAATCTGTACTCAAGTACAAGTACTGTTACATTACTGAAATACTACTCAACTAGACTTAAAACTACTGGTGTTAAAAAAGTAAAAGTACAAAGTATTATTCCCTAAAACTACTCAGAGTACTAGTTACTTATTTACAGATGATGTTTAATTCATCATCAAAAATCATTAAATCCAAAGGGGGTTATTTTTATTTAATCATTAATTGTTTAATTAATCACATAATGTGAAAGAGTTGTACATTTGGTTAAATGACTGCTGATTTAACCAATTATATTGAAATTGTTTATCCTAATAATTTGTGCAGCGCACACACACATTAGCTAGTTCTGTCCTAACTGAATCCCAGGCTACCGATGACACTGGAGTGTAAAGTGATGTTAGCTGCTTTATGTTAGCCAAGCTAATTACCCTTAGATTGTAAAGATGCATTTGCACGCTGTCTCGTTTTCTCCACCTGTAGGGGAATAATTCTTCTAGGTGCAGACATGGGCACTTGTCCTCCGTATATTTGTCCGTATTTCCACTATTCTCAATGTTGTTGTCCTCTGTTTCCATTTGGTCTCTGTTTCTCCAAATCTTCAGTCTTTAAATTAGGCCTACTCCTACGCTGTTCTGGTCAGTTGTCACCTTGCCAACCCTGTGCATGCTGGAGCATTTTTTCCTCATCTGTATTTCTGGATTTTCATTGGCCCGTTGGTTGATAGCCTTATTGGCTAACAAAATCTGTTAAGATTTGGATATAATGAATTGTCTACTCAGTAGCGAAATATGATTTAAAAAGTAGCAAAGTACTTTACATAGTGAAATGCCTACTAAAGTAAGATTAAAATTACAGACTTGAAAAAATACTCGTGAAAGTACAAGTACCAGAAAAATAGTTACAGTAACGGGAGCAGTGGTAATTCGTTACTTCAACCACTGGGTGGTACTATGACCTGGTCTGAAGACAGACTGGCATGTACACTCACCTAAAGGATTATTAGGATCACCCGTTCAATTTTTCATTAATGCAATTATCTACTCAACCAATCACATGGCAGTTGCTTCAATGCATTTAGGGGTGTGGTCCTGTTTAAGACAATCTCCTGAACTCCAAACTGAATGTCAGAATGGGAAAGAAAGGTGATCTAAGTAATTTTGAGCGTGGCATGGTTGTTGGTGCCAGACGGGCCGGTCTGAGTATTTCACAATCTGCTCAGTTACTGGGATTTTTTACGCACAACCATTTCTAGGGTTTACAAAGAATAGTGTGAAAAGGGAAAAACATCCAATATGCAGCAGTCCTGTGGGCGAAAATGCCTTGTTGATGCTAAAGTTCAGAGGAGAATGGGCCGACTGCTTCAAGCTGATAGAAGGGCAACTTTGACTGAAATAACCACTCGTTACAACCGAGGTATGCGGCAAAGCATTTGTGAAGCCACAACACGCACAACCTTGAGGCGGATGGGCTACAACAGCAGAAGACCCCACTGGGTACCACTCATCTCCACTACAAGTAGGAAAGAGGCTACAATTTGCAAGAGCTCACCAAAATCGGACAGTTGAAGACTGAAAAAATGTTGCCTTGTCTGATGAGTCTAGATTTCTGTTGAGACATTCAGATGGTAGAGTCAGAATTTGGCGTAAACAGAATGAGAACATGGATCCATCATGCCTTGTTACCACTGTGCAGGCTGGTGGTGGTGGTGTAATGGTGTGGGGGATGTTTTCTTGGCACACTTTAGGCCCCTTAGTGCCAATTGGGCATCGTTTAAATGCCACGACCTACCTGAGCAATGTTTCTGACCATGTCCATACCTTTATGGTCACCATGTACCCATCCTCTGACGACTACTTCCAGCAGGATAATGCACCATGTCACAAAGCTTAAATCATTTTAAATTAGTTTCTTGAACATGACAATGAGTTCACTGTACTAAAATGGCCCCCACAGTCATCAGATCTCAACCCAATAGAGCATCTTAGGATGTGGTGGAACAGGAGCTTCGTGCCCTGGATGTGCATCCCACAAATCTCCATCAACTGCAAGATGCTATCCTACCAATATGGGCCAACATTTCTAAAGAATGCTTTCAACACCTTGTTGAATCAATGCCACTGGAATTAAGGCAGTTCTGAAGGCAAAGGGGGTCAAACACAGTATTAGTATGGTGTTCCTAATAATCCTTTAGGTGAGTTTATATCTGTATGGTAAATGTAGTGTTTGATAGGAGTCAAACAGAAGTGAAAGAGATGGAATGAGACAAAGTTAGAATATGGAATGAGAGGGAGGTAGACAGAGAATACCTTCCTGAAGCATAAACCTCTGCCGTGTCAAACAGGTTGACTCCATTTTCATAGGCGATGGTCATCAGACTTTCTGCCACCTAAAAACAAACTTCAGTCACCATTTAGAACCAGTCACTATCTATTATGAAAATAGTCTTTAAAATATTCAATCATAAAGATGATTTAATAATTAACACTAATGTAGTTAACACTATGGTTAACATAACATATGATTGAACACTAATCACATAATTAATGGATAACACTAATCATACAGATGATGGATAACACTAATCATACAGATGATGGATAACACTAATCATACAGATGATGGATAACACTAATCATACAGATGATGGATAACACTAATCAGACATGATGATGGATAACACTAATCATACAGATGATGGATAACACTAATCAGACATATAATGGATAACACTAATCATACAGATGATGGATAACACTAATCATACAGATGATGGATAACACTAATCATACAGATGATGGATAACACTAATCATACAGATGATGGATAACACTAATCATACAGATGATGGATAACACTAATCATACAGATGATGGATAACACTAATCATACAGATGATGGATAACACTAATCATACAGAT
>JACXGM010033394.1:0-12294 GCA_016801145.1 Umbra pygmaea
TCAATGCATATTTGTGGGCGTGTTATGTAAATTACGATGGTTTTCAACCGTCTGATTTATCAACAGCCGCTCATTCGTACGCTGGAATTGGAGTGATACGAAAGTTTTGTAAATCACACGTGAGTCTCGTCGTAAGATGATTTCTGCGCTCAAATCTACACTGGTTTCTACGCACGTTTGATAAATGAGGGCCAATAAGTGGTTTGGGAGGGCTAAATATTTTTTATAAATGCCTTTTTTTTAAGGTGGGCTTAAATGGTACAGCAAGCTAAAAAGCAACTAGCGCAAGCAAACTTTGAATAAAAATAGCTTGATAATTCTGAAGGTTTGGTAACAGAGAGATAACTATGATGGCAAGTTTATAGCATATTTAGACTCCAGGCATAGCTTTATACATTTATTTCATTTTGGTGTGAACATATCATCTTAATTTCCCCGGTAGTCACTGAAGAACCATTTAAGCCCAGGATGTTTCATTTAAGCCCATCTCATGTTTTTTTAAATAGGAAATTCCTGAAATTATTAGTTTGATTGGAGGTTTTGATGTAAAGATTTGTCACTTTGTCATTTTCACTGTAATCCTGTGACTTTTATGTTCTTTTACCTTACTGACATCATTAACAAGAGTACATCACAGATCACACACTGGCCAGAAATACTCTTTTGTTAACCTATTTTGTATAATCATTTGTTTACAGTGAGAAGAATGACAATAACAAGGAAGAACTCATCAACACCACCTGAAGGGGAGAGATGTCATTAAGTTTCTTGCAGAGGTGGTAAAAGTACTGGGTAAAAGAACTTTTCTGAAGTACTCTCAGTTCACAAGTTTTGGGAAGTCCCTACTTAAGACCAAAATGATCAGGTAAAGGGAGTTCATATCTTACCAAAGCCATGATTAATATTTTCTTTACTCTTTTCTATTTCTTTCATATAGGTAACTGATAAGATATCAACTCCCATTACCTGATCATTTTGGTCTTAAGTAGGGATTTCCCAAAACTTGTGAACTCTACTTCAGAAAAGTAAGAAACTAAACTAAAAAGCAATGAAAGTAGGCTAGCCTCTTCTTTATGAGCTGTTTTGCAAGTCATGTGTTTGATATCTGATGTTAAAATGTTATTAGTGCAGGTGATGAGTTGGCAAAAGCATGCCAACAAACGTTTTTTTTAATACTTAATGCAATGTAACGTAAATGTTAATATAACACAGGTTAACGACTGTTTCACTGTCAGTGTTTTTACTACTTTTAAAATTGTTAAATTATCAATATAAAAAAAACGCAGAAAGTAGCTTATGAGAATAATAATTGTAGTCTTGTCTCTTGTTCACAAGCTGCTCCTCAAGTCATGTTTGTGGTTTGATGATGGTCTTTATTGGTTCAGGTGCCAAATTGGCTAAAGCAAGCCTAACATAAAATGAACTGTTTTTTTAAATACTTGTTAAGGTAAGACATTATTGAATACATATTTGGTGTTTTCACTACATTTAAAAAACTAAAGTTTTATATTTTTTCAATAATTTTTGTTGTGGGCTTATTTGGAACACATGTGGGCTTAAATGGTGCCACTGTACCAATTAAGCCCATGCCAGACTTCTGCCTTTATTCATAAAATATATATTTTATATGATAAAATATACACAAATAAATGAATGTATTTTCAAATGAGAGACTAATCTTAAATTTTAACCGATTAATGTGTTAATAAATTATAAATTATGTCAGTATATATGAAAAATAACTGAACTCAGATTTTGTTGGGCTTAATGGATACCTTTACCCTCAAGCCTAAACGCTTGCTGGACCATGCCATTTTTTCTATTATGAAAGATCCTGAAAAGAATGGAGACAAACTAAGCCAACACACTAGTTGAAGTGATAGCTGTAGCTTAATGTGCATGGAGCCATAATTCAACAGCTTCATTTTTAAAGTGCAAGGGACACTTGTGATAATCACATTTTGTGACAAAGGGTTCCAAAGGGTTTTATACCTTTTTTGGCAACTCTACTTTTAAAAACTCAAATACAGCAGGTTTTGGTGCATAAGAAAGTAGTTAAAATGCTGTCACTTAATTTCCAAGCAATAACAATATAACTACTTTTTCTTTCAGTGACCAGCTTACAAACACTAAAACAATTTCTTGATATTTAAAAATATGAAAAACACGATTTATTTGGGATATTGAGTCCCAATACTACTGTATGCACTGCTTTGTTACTAAATTGCATAATTTATATAAAAGACAAATCAGAGCATGCCTACTGACAAACCATGTGGAATTGCATTCTGGTTCAAATGTAAAAATAAACACTGCATAGTAAAAAGAGTAAATGTTAATCTAAATTCACTTAAAATACAGTATCTAAAGCTTTTAGAGCTGATCACTAAAAGAGAAAGCTGTTCTGTTCTCACAAGTGTAAAATTCTACAAATAGCAAGATTTACAGAGCAATTGTACTTTCTGTCAATTATGTCAGTTTTTTTTTTATTGAGCAATGTTGAAAAGGGGAAAACAAAACCCTGAAATTTTTTTTTTTCCTGACATGACAAAAGGGTTTTTATTTTTAATCACAATTTATTGGACGCATTAACATGAATGTTACTGTATTTGCCAGTCAATTAACTAAGTTGTGAAAAATTATGTATATATAATAAAAAATATATTTTTATTGAAAACTAATATTTCTAATTTCATGAAATATCCAAAATGTTTCCTGTTACAATGCAATTTACTGTAACTACGGAGCCTAGAAATCTGCCTGATTCTGAAAGCTCACCTCTAAAGGGTTTATTATAAGCTTACATATCAGGTGGCTTTACACGGTCATGCAGTGTTTATTGGAAGATTGCAGTAACAGATTGCTTTGCGAGGGTGTCAATACTTTGTGCAAAGTCAAAGTTATATATTACCCAATATTTCAAAAGTTATGTTTGCTTGGATTCATAAAATCTTTCCTACAATAGAAACATCCTCGCAAGCAGCTATTGCTTGGTTTGAAGAAAAAAACTAGTAATAATAATAACACAATTTAAGCTACTGTAGATAGCTAACTAATAAGTTATGAATAGGCTATTCATCAGTAGAAATATTTGAGTGGCACAGGAAGGGTTGAAAAAAGAAATACTACGTTAAAATGAGTGCTTCCAATGTAGGCATTATATGCAGCAGTGTTAGTGGTGTGTATGAGAGACAGAAATGTTTACTGTTGTTATTTATTACACATTTCTTTTTTTCCATCAATCATTGTAAACAAATGATTCCCATGCCAATAAACCATTTAACATTAATTGAATTGAGAAAAAGAGGATGTGTGTATGAGAGAGGAAGTATGTGAGAGAGGAAGTGGAGAAGAGTAGAACTAGCCCACAGTATGTGTGTACATTTAACTAAACAGTAAACATCATTAGTGTTGTCATAACAGTATTTCGTTCTTTATAATACTGCCTGAAAAAAAATTAGCGATACTTTTTGGATGCTAAAAACTTTTACTTCGTTTTAAGTGGTAACCACCAATGCATGAAGTTGTCCAATGTAAAAGAACAACAGGCTGTAAAATTAGCTTTATCGCTCAGAGAACAAGACGTTTCTACAACAACTTAATGAAAATGTCAAATTAATTTTGGCCTACAAAGACTGCTAGCAAGATCAAGAGATATCTATACAGAAGACAGTTTACTACGGTAGCAAGGAAAGCAAATTCCTCGCGAATAGCAGCTTCAGTTCACGCCAGACTGATATATTGGCGGGCCGATATTATCGTCCGATATTAGGCATTTTTCAAACTATCGTTATTGGCAATTATAATGGACAATAAATATATATTTTTTAAAGTTTTTTAAACTGCCTCTGCTGAAATGATTCTGTACATAACCTTATATACTGTATATAGTTTATATTTTGCTGTTGTTGTTATTTCATTATAACTTATAGAACTTAACAGATAATTTTTTCCAGTCTTGTTCAAAGTTATATTTATGAAGCTATTAAATCTATTAATACTGGTAACTTGGATTTTATGATTTTGTTGTGTTTTTGTTCAAATGACTAAGTTTAATATCTTATGTTTGTATTTTTATACATTTTATACATCAGAACTTTAATATATTTCCATGGTCCTCTGTTCTGTTGTGACAATAAAACAAACAAGTTTATTTTTAAACTGCATTATCATATTATTTTAGTGAGGACTCACAAATAACTACAAAGAACTAATGTTACGGAAATCTGTTTATGTTTTGTTACTCGTTTTAAATTATATATCTAAAACGGCGTATATATTGGAATATTTACAATTTTAATCACCAAATATTTGTATCGGTATTGGCCTTAAAAATCCTTTATCAGTCGAGCTCTACCCGCAACAACCCATGGTAGCATACGGGAAGATTTTCAAAGACCCCACCTGGGGCCATCCAAATGTAAATGTAAATGCAATTGTTCAAAATGTCTCAAAAAAAGTGCATCTCGGTGAAATTCTGCACATATAGGTCAATGGACTAGTCTGGTTTCTGAGCGAAGTGCTCACACACCCAGCTTGAGACATCTCGAAGGACAGTCCATGACACACCCACAAACGTGTGATTGCCGCCTTGAGACATGACAGTAAATACAACCAGTATGGAAATTATATTGTATCGTCATTTATAAATAATTGGGTGTTTGGATCAACAATTTCATTTTGATCTATCAAATAACAGAAGGACACAATAATCTTTCAGTAGTAATTTTGTTTTAATGCACATTGCACATTTTCTGTTCATCCAATAAACCTAATTTCAATACACATATTACTGTTTACTTCAATTATTTGATAGATCAAAATGAAATTGCTGATCCAAACACCCAATTATTTATACATAAAAATCATGTAAATTGTCAGGGGTGCCTACACTTTTGCATATGACTGTATGCATAGAATGCTGGTTACATATTTTCATGTTTAAACACAAAGCTGGAGAATCATAAATCATAATTTGGATTTAAAGTTTATAAACTACTAATAATTCACATTAAACTGTCCCAAGGCAGGGTCTGTGGGAATTGGACAAGACCAATTGGGAGGGAGGAAAAAATAAAAAATGGCATGAAAAAAATCATACAAAAATTATAGATAAATAATTTACATTTCATGCGTAGCAATATGTTTGCTTCTGTCCATTGGGAGGCTCATTGGGAGAATAGCATTCTCAAATGTGCACCTGATGCAAACAGTTTTGTAATACCAGTTAAATGTATAGCTAATGGTAAAAAATATAAAGAAAGATCTGAAGTTGCGAGTAGACTAAGCCTACTGCTTTTCGACATTATTATCACGTATTTGAAAACCAAACACAAAAGAAATGCAAGTTTAATGCATTTTTTTTATTTTTTATTTTAACCTTTATTTAACCAGGTAAGTTGACTAAGAACAATTTATTATTTACAGCAACGACCTGGGAGCAATTAGGGTAAAGTGTCTTGCCCAAGGACACAACGACATTTGGCTCAGTCGGGAATCGAACTGGCAACCTTCTGACTACAAGTCTGACTCCCTACCCACTGAGCCATCTGCGCCCTCTGACCATGTCAGAAAGTTTAGAAAATAATTTGTTATGATCGGATTTTGGCTATAGGCTATGTCAACATACAATCTTAGAAAACCATTCCAATATTGGTCATATAGGCATATTATTATGAGAATGCAAATTATACAGGGCAGGAACGCAGCCGACTACCGGGAGTTGCTGTCGCATTTGAATTTTCTATAGGCTTTGGTAAATATTCAGTACCCATTCTAGATAAAATATTTGTATGATCTTCTCGAACTGAAGTTAAAACATACTAATACAAACATGCAACACTGGGTTGTTTTTGTGGCATTCGACATTCCTGCATTTGTGACTGTGTAATCTTGTGGCTGATAACATTTTACAGCACATTGTTGTCTCAGTTGGATGCCTCATTCAGGCCAATGGAATGTGTGCAATGGGTGGAGGTCATACAGTGCCTATAGAAGTCATCAAAATCATGTAGCACCACATTACAATTCCAAATTCATATGATTAGGCTACTATTTAAAGGGGAACAATTACAAATATCAGTAATTTGACTATGCACCTTATTCGCTTGAAGTAATTTGAGTGTCTCGATCATCACTCAGCTCTCTCACTCAGGGAGAGCAGGGTCGAGCTAGTGAGTGTTCTAGGGAAGGTTATGGCTTTGTCCATACTTGCGCTTGATAAAATAACGATTATCAAGATCGATATTTTTCATTGCTTCCCTTAAAGTTGATTTCTGAGGATTATGTGGAACAGCCTTTCGTCTAAATGTAAGGGATATAATTACTTTTATCATATGGACATTTACATTTATTTAGCCTATGCAGGAATGCAGGTGCAAACTGTAAGGTATATTAGAGCAGTATTTTTTACACTGTAAAAAATTATCATAAAAAACAGACAATGTACCAGTAATTTGTTGCCAGTACAACTCCCATTATTTTACAGATATTTCCTTCAGTCATAATGGATCATTTAAACAGTTAATGTCTGTACATAGACAAAAACAATCACTCCAGAGTGTCTTTTAACAGTCAATCACTGTGTTTATACATTATATTATCAGTTATTACATTGAAGGAACGGTCTGTAAAATAGTAGTGGTTCCCAATCATGGGTACTAGGACCCCTGGTGGTACAGAAATAAAAAAGCCAACCCTCCATATACCCTGAGTCCCATTGTTCAATGCCCCCTTCCCCCTGTCCTGCAGACTCAACATTTCGGGAACCAAGTTAGTCCATAAATTAACTAGAACGCATGAAAACAGTTTCTGAAAATAACAATTTTCAGGGAAAACACCTCCAGTTACTATGGCTAGGTTTGGTCTACTGATTTAGCCTATGATGTCTGGAGGTTGGCAAGTATGCTGTACAACCATACTTATTCATCATTGACCAGCAGTGAACTGGCGACAGGGTCATGGGCGGCCAAGACTCATTGATGCACATGGGAAGTGAAGGCTGGACCGTGTGGTCCATTCCAACAGACAAGCTACCCTAGCTCAAATTGCTGAAAAGGTTAATGCTGGTTCTGATAGAAAGGTGTCAGAACATAGTGTATCACAATTTGTTGCATATATGGGGCTGGTGTTTTGGCAGAATATTAGGCAGTTGGTCATAATGTTATGGCTGATTGGTGTATACTGTAATTGGTTATTGAGAGAAAAAATTATTTGCAAGATCATATGGTTCCTCATTGGTCTTATGTTGTGCAACCATTTATTTACTCTTTTTCTGTATAGTCAAAATTGGCATAATCCTTAATGGCAGAGCTGTGCACCAATACTTTGTGTCAGTACAAGTGTCTTACAGTTAAAACATCAAGTACAGTTTCTATTAAGCTAAAGAATACAGTGACACAATTAGTTTAGTAGATTAGTAGCATCTTTCCAAAAGGATTTTAAGTCAATATAATTCATGCTAGAATGCATAAAATAAACATTGCTGTTGTAACGATTTTCATGAATGAAGACATCCAATTTGTTTGGTTATTACAAAATGAACCATATTATTACATTTTCATGAAAAAATCTCAGACTTTTTGTAATAATCACTGCATTATGAAATAATTTAATACAAAAATGCGTGGAAATTTATTACAAAATGCATCAGATTAATACAAAATGCAGCAGACTGTTACATAATGAAGTGAAAATGTATTACATTTTGTCAAGGTATAACATAATGCAGTTTTATTACAAAATGTGATGCTACAGTGGTACAAACCCTGTCAAAATGCTTACTATTTGTCACATTAAACCCTGAAAATTAAAATAAATTAAACCTACCATTTGCCAGCTGTATTTACACATTATAACCCTCGACATCAAAGTGAAAATAACATTTAAGAAAATTCTGAATAAACATTAAAATGTTAGTGAAATACCTGGTTTGGATAAGTGATCAGCCCCTCAAAGTAAACGTTTTAAACTTGTTCAGGTACAACCAGTCACATCCCAGATCACACAACATGGTACCTGCCTGCCACCTGACATCAATTGTTGTGGTTTTGATTACTTCATAAGAAAATCAACTGTTCCATGATGAGTCCATGACCAGTAGTGGATGGCAATGCAAAGAATACACTCCAGATATAGGAAAAATTGCATTTTGGAAAGGCACAAGGATACCACATGATTTCAAAGGCTTTAACTATCCCTCTGAGTACTGTTAAGGGCATTATTAAGAAGTTGAAAGTGTATGGCACCACCAACACCTTGCTAGGACCGGGCTTTCACTCCAAATTGGATGACCGAGCCAGGAGGTACCATAGCTACCATAAGCCCAATGGCAACTTTGAAGAAGTTACAAGTTCTTATGACTGAGATTGTTGTCACATGCACAGACCGACCAATCTCACAAGCTTTAGACAAAGCTAGCCTGTATGAAAGGGTGGTAAAAAAAGAATCTTCTTCTGGAAAAACAGCTACTTTATGGTCAGATGTGTCCAGGACTGAACTTTTTGTACTGAACAGCAAGCATTACAGTTGGTGAAAACCTAACACAGCACACCACCTAAAACACACCATACCTACTGTGACACATTGTGGTGGCAACATTATGTTGTGGGGGTGTTGCTCTTCAGCAGGGACTAGGTTGAAGGGAAAATGGATGCTGCCAAGTACACCCATATTCTTGAGGAAAACATGATAACAACCCTAAACACATTTCCAAAAAAAAATTGTGACTTAAGAATAGGAAGACAAATGTCCTTGAGTGGCCAAGTCAGAGCCCTGACCTAAATCCAATTAAAAATCTGTGGATGGACTTGAAGACAGCAGTCAATCACTGATCACCACCAAATCTGACTGAACTTGAACAAGTTTGAAAGGAAAAATAGGCAAATATTCCCAATTCTAAATGTGCAAAGCTAATAGAGACATATCCAAATGTACTGATGGCTATAATTAAAGCAAAAGCTGGGTCTAAGAAGTATTAATTCATTGGACCGATCACTTTTCCAACTCGGTTAAAAAAATGAATCCCCTTGCGTTCAAAAGTTTAAGATCACCCAGAAATGTTCAGTTTTTTTACAAAAATGTATACCTTCATTCACCAAGGCAGCATTACATTGATTAAAATATATATTCAATACATTGTTATGTTGAAAATGTCTATAACTCTTGGAAATTACTGAGTTAAAATAAACTAATCACAATAAAAGGAAAACAACATCTTCCTCCTGTCTCAAAACCAATCAACCCCTTCATGGCAAACATCTTTAGTACTTAGTAGAGCACCCTTTTGCTGGAATGACCTGCTGCAAACGAGATACATAGCCAGACACAGCATTCCTGAAGAATCTTAGCCCATTCCTCATGAGCAATGGTTCAGTAATATTCTTGGCCTTGCGTGCTGCAACCACCTTCTTTAAATCCTACCAAAGATGGTCATTGGGGTTCAAGTCAGTATACTATGATGACCACTGTAGAATTTTCCAGGACATCTTCCGCAACCAAGCCTTGGTGGAATTTGAGGTATGGTTGGGATCATTGTCATGTTGGAAGATCCAATGACGCCAAAGCTTTAGCTTTCTTACAAACGGCATTCTCCTAGGATTTCCTGATATTTCAGTGAATCCAGCTTGCCTTCCACATGCTGCAGGTTTCTTGTGCCAGAGGATGCAAAGCTGCCCCAGAGCATCACTGAGCCACCACCATGCCTGACCGTGGGCAGGGTGTTCTTTTCAGTGTATGCTTTACAGAATGGAATCCCAACACCTCCGTGGCTTCTTTACATGATGTGAGCATATTGGAGCTGACTTTTCTTGTGCTTTTGATTCAGTAGTGGTGTATGTCCTGAAGTCATGGGGCATGGGGAAACCACTTGGTGCATTCATTGTGTTGAGCTATTCCAATTGCTTTTGTTTGATTTTTTCATTGCAAACCGTTGAAATTCTGTACAATTTTACAATAAACCTGATTTGCAATGGGGGCTGAGTAATTTTGATTGCAACTGTAGCTTCGCCATAATTATCTTGTTCAATATAGCACGTCACTGCATTTGTTATCTAGTTATTTGTAGTACACCAGTCATCAGCTTGGGTCACTGCGATTTCGACATCACTTCTCCCATTCTACTACATTTTCATGTCTCTGGTAAATGAAAAGGTTTGTTGTGTGTCTACTTCTCACAGCAATTGTCGTTTTGGTTTAACTTTAATCCATTGTAACTTGATTGCCACTTTATGTTACATTATGGGTAGCTTAAATAAGAAAGTTTGTTTTGGATTGTGTGGTGAATACATATTTACATGCACAAACTGTGTCCACGGACCACTTGGCAAGGACATGAGCTCTAGAGTCGGCATGATGCAGCTCTGTTTTGTCTATACATTAACCTGCATGCAGAAAAAACATTATGAATTGAGTAGCAAAATATATCAAAGTAATTCAATGTATTGTCCAGCCCTACCTACTCTGTCAATGGAAAATCTCACTGCCTTACTTACACTTACTTAGTGCCTTTATTATTAAAGGAAGAAAGATGTTACATTTTCTAGGAAGTGTCTTAAGATATTGCCTTTTAACATGACTGAACTTCAGCAAAATATGCATGCTAAAATTCATCTGTGTTGATGGAAGCCTAAACACAGCCAAAATTTGAGCAGCCATTGGAGCCTGCCAGCAAACTCTGTGAAGGGTGGCGTCTTGTTATCTGGATCTCTAGCTGCAAGTATAATAATGAAATGACTCCTTGAGTAAATGCATCAGTTGATGAAATGCACACTATAAATCAGATGCATTATAAAGAGTTCATCACTGAAATTGGTGAAACCCTATTGTACTTCTGTGTTGACTTTTATTATAATTAAAACAAGTTGTCTCACAAATGTATGTGATATAGTAAGGCACAGCTTGGCCCAAATTAAGCTTACAGTAAAGGCCCGTGGGTCACAACTTCTTATCCAACCCATCCCAGTAGGCCTAATGCTGAAACTAGACCAGACGCTTCGCGAGAGCATACCATCATAGCACCGTCAATGTGGTTTTTGGGGCGGTGCACCAGGAGTGTGACAAGAGATTTGTCGACATTAAGCAATAGCGGTTCTTTATCTTCAAATATTTCTATTTCCACTAGAGCCTGATTGATATATCATCAGGCCAAAATGATCGGCCGATATATAAATTAATATTTAAAAAATAAAATTAAAACCTGCCTCTGCTGAACTGAAGCTATTGAGGACTGACTGATTCAGTACACTACCTCACATTCTGAATATAGTTTACTAGTCAGAACTTATAGAACTTATAGAATATTTGTTTTCCAGTCTTGTTCAAAGTTATATTTATGAAGCTATTAAGTCTATTAATACTGGTAACTTCGATTTTTTTATTTTCATACATTTTATTTAACAGAACTGTAATATATTTTTCTGTTCTGTTGTGACAACAAAACAAACAAGTTCATTTTTAAACTGCATTATCATATTATTGTAGTGAGGAATTTTCTAAATATCATAAAATACATGACCGACAACTTTAATTAGCTGGTCATTGAAAATAAATAACTACAAAGAATTAACTTTAGGGAAATCTGTTTATGTTTTGTTACTCATTTCTGGATTTTTATACACATACATATACACATATACACATATATATATCAGGGTGGGAAATTAACTTTTTTGTCCACCAGCCACTGTGGCTGGTGGATGCCAAAATATTACCAGCCACTTTAATTTTTTACCAGCCACTTTTTCCCAAATTCAAATACATAAAAGAAAACACACTAGGATATTCTATATTGCTTTAACACATTAAATTCACTATTTATACATGTGAAATTAATATAGGTCAATTACTAATGGGACATTTAGTGAAGACAAGTCTGAGATCAATAATATTTTGATGATTGACAAATTGTTCTAATCTGTTTGCTAATTGTATCTCATGCAACAGTAGTCAGTATCAACTTTGAGAGGTGTAAAACTTTACTGTTGTAACACCTGACGAACGCCACAATATTTACACATTTGTAAATTCATTTTCTAATAATCTGTTTGGAAAACATCTGGGATTACTAATAAGAATATTGAAGCATTCGTTAAATGATATACATTTTAGTCATTTAGCAGACAGTCTTATCCAGAGTGATTAAGCACAGGGGCATTCTTCCTGGAGCAATTTAGGGTGAAGTGCCTTGCCCAAAGACAACAACATTTGGCACAGCAGGGAATCTAACCAGCAACCTTCTGACTACTAGTCCGACTCCCTAACCACTGAGCCATCTGACTCCAATAGCCTAATCACCCA
>JACXGM010033395.1:0-12294 GCA_016801145.1 Umbra pygmaea
GCATTAGTGATATCATTTAAGACCTTGAGTGTGGCAGAGGTGCAGCCATGACCAGCTCGGAAACCTGATTGCATAGCAGAGAGTGTGCTGTTGGATTCTAGATGTTTGACAATCTGATTGTTAATCTGGCTTTCGAAGACTTTAGAGAGACAGGGCAGGATGGATATGGGTCTATAACAGTTAGGGTCGAGAGTGTCCCTTGAACTCTGGGACTCTCTCGACTTCAGCTTCATCGATGTGTATGGGGGCAGGACCCTCCCTCTGCTGCTTCCTAAAGTCCACTACCATCTCTTTTGTCTTGCTGACGTTGAGAGAGAGGTTGTTGCTCTGGCACCAGGTAGCCAAGGCATTTACCTCCTCTCTGTAAGCGGTTTCATCGTTGTTGGAGATGAGACCTAGGATGGTTGTGTCGTCAGCAAACTTTATGATGATGTTAGAACTGCGTGTGGCCACACAATCATATGTGAACAAGAGGGGACTGAGTACACAGCCCTGTGGGGCTCCGGTGCTCAGGGTCAGTGCGGAGGAGGTGAGGTTGCCCATTCTCACCATCTGGGATCTGCTCGTTAGGAAGTCCAGGATCCAGTTGCACAGGGAGGTGTTAAAACCCAGGGTACTGAGCTTGGGAATGAGCTTAGCAGGAACAATAGTGTTGAATGCTGAGCTGTAGTCCACAAATAGCATCCTCACGTATGTGTTCCCATTGTCCAGATGAGAGAGGGCATTGTGTGCCGTTAGTGCGATGGCATTGTCTGTAGATCTGTTGGGGCGGTATGCAAATTGTAGGGGCCCAAGGTGTCTGGAAGGGCGGCGCAGATGTGGGTTCTGACCAGCCGCTCGAAGCACTTCATGATGATCAAGGTCAGTGCTACTGGGCGGTAGTCATTTAGGCAGGTGAGTGTAGGTTTCTTTGGAACCGGGACAATGGTGGCCTGCTTGAAGCAGGAGGGAACTACAGACTGGGTTAGGGAGAGGTTGAATTTCGTGGTGACTACCTCCACTAGCTGGTCAGCGCATCCTGTTAGAACATGGCCTGCAATGCCATCTGGCCCTGGAGACTTCCGCGGGTTTACTCTTTTAAAAGCTCTCCTTACATCAGCCATGTCCAGGGACATAGTGCAGTCGTCTGGGTTCTCAGCTAGCTTCTCAGGAGTGATGTTTGCCACCTCAAACCGTGCAAAGAAGATGTTGAGCTTACATGTAGCATAGCTATTTTAGAGACAAGATAATAATTTAAAATACTGTTACTTCATTGTAGAAGTGTAAATTGAATTATTAGCCCATAGAGACCATCGGAATTCGAACAGTAGGAACAAACAAACTATCGGTTGTATGCTTTCACTGAAGACAGAAAGCACAACTGCAGTATACATTTTCCGCTAGAACTTCAATTGTTTTAAACTTTAGAGACAAAACTTTCTCTATATGACAGTGTTTGCTGTAGAGGAAGAGGAATGTTGGCCATGATTTGTTGGCTCCTTCTGGGGCGTTCCTCTTGCTGTATTCCACAGTACACCCGCGTTCTGTCCGGGGCCATTCCTCCTGCGTATTCGACAGTACACCAGCATTCTGTCTGGCGGG
Source organism: Umbra pygmaea (assembly GCA_016801145.1). Classification (NCBI taxonomy): domain Eukaryota; kingdom Metazoa; phylum Chordata; class Actinopteri; order Esociformes; family Umbridae; genus Umbra; species Umbra pygmaea. The sequence goes on from JACXGM010033395.1 coordinate 1,582, forward strand.
TTCCTCCTGCTGTATTCTACAGTAGCTAGAAGCACCCAGATTGACATAAAAGCCCAGCGGAAAAATAGTACAGTAGGCTATATGAATCAAACATCCTTACACGCAATTTACGGGTGATAATAAGCGTAAAATATGCTTCTAAATGTGATTGCATGAGGTTGGAATATATTATGCAGGACAAATATCATGGGACTCGATTACTGATTAGATGCCTATTACCGTTTTTTCTTTTGAAGAACAGCATATTTCTCAATGCAATACACTTTTATCTTTAGCGGAGTTTTACTTTTTCCTGGTGAATCATGCGCTTTTCATTTTAAAATACATGGCACCTTCTGTGTCATACATTTAATGAACCTCATTGTAGCTTATGTTTCCTGCAGGTAATTAGGGGTGTGTTGATGGGCAAATTGTAGAGACTGTGCACCAACACTGACACTAGGAACAAGTGGTATTTATCAATTGGGATTTTGTACCGGTGTGCATAAAACAGTCATAGGATCTTTGATTAATCCCACTTGTTTTGCATAGTTGCATTCTTATTTAAATAAATAAGATTTCAGACAGTTACAGAAATATCCACTACACTGGACTACATGCGCTTAAGCACTCAAAATAAACAGTATAAACTTGATGGAAGAATGAATCAAATTGATTTTTATCATAAATCCATGAACAATTATTTAATTTTATGCTTTGTAAAGCACTTTACCATACTTTCACACACTTTAACATTCTATAGCCCTATTGTTTAGGCCTAAGTAAGAAAACAAACAGTGCAAACAACTGTAAAGCTTCCATCTAAGGTTTCAAAAGCTCGGTCAGGCCTGGTTAGTCCCTGGATGGGAAACCAGTGCTGCTGGAAGTGGGTTTGGAGGGCCAGTACGGGCCATCTGGTCTAAAGTTCATTTACAATGCCCTAGGGCAGTAATGGGGACATTTGCCTTGCGTAGGGTGCAGTCTTTTGGATGGGATGTTAAATGGGTGTCCTGACTCTCTGTGGTCACTAAAGATCCCATTTGTAAGAGTAGGGGTGTTAAACCCTGTGTCCTGGAAACATTTCCAATCTGGCCCTCATACCATCATGGCAACCTAATCATCCATATACCTCAATTGGCTCGTTCATTCCCTTCTCCCCCCTTCTCCCCAGGCCTTGCTGCAATGAGAAAGTGTTCTCAGTCAACATGCCTGGTAAAATAAAGTTAAAAATTAAACTAAAAACATCTCTAAATGGAACAAACATTGTTGTGGGTCTCTATTCTCAATTTCCTGAACTATTCTATAGTCTTCCCTATTCTTTGCTACAGTTGTGGTCTAATAATGAAAACATTATATTTTTACTAACACAAACTACGGTTATGATTTCCATGTGGTGTGATGTTGAAAGGGAGATAAACAGGCTGGCAGAAGGTGGTTGTAGATCGTATGATGTTTATTCACCGGTCCAGGATATACACAATGGATGCAGGGTACACTTTATAGGTGGCACAACTTACATATGTACGACAAGCCTACGTGCTCTTTCATCAGCGGCGCGGACGCTGAATGGCTAAACATGAATCGTATATATAAGTACGCTTACACTATATACAAAGGACTCACTTTTCACATCCCGTATCGTAGAACCTGGAACCGTATACAACACCAACGTAGCGTAGCTTCCAAACAGAATAATCAATGACCGACACCTCTTCCCCAGTTCGGCCTGCTTATAAAGGAAACTCCCTAACTAACTAACTAATCTACCCAGCTGCATCCATTCACTAATCAAAGACCAATCTAACCTTACCTAACATCTATCTTAGCCATAGCCGAGCTGGGGGAGAGGTGCCTCAACACTTAAAGTAATATATAATCAACAACTAATAACCATGGCATAATATCAAAATCCAATAAACTAAACATACAATTGAAACTAAACATGAGTCCATGGTTTCAGTACTTGGTCACACCTGCCATCTGCTGGGCAGGAGGTGACACTACAACTACTCTGCACAAAATATTTACATTTATTTAAACTAACTTAAATATACCCCAAATGCACTAAATTGCAACCGAGATCGTCATAATAAAAAATGTATCATTGGAACCATGGTTAATTGCAATTTACTACTTGAAATTGATTTTTCAAAACTAAAAGAATAATTTTGTTCCTTAATTATTCCTGCATATCATCATATGTTTTTACCTCTAGGGTTCTCCTGGTATAGAAGGATTGACAGGATATTCCAGCAGTGGTCAACAGGTGTCGCTGTCTGTCAGCCATCTTGGATTCAGAGGAGGTTCACTTTTAGTTACAACAACTAACCACTGAATAAAAGTCAATGGAAAGGGGCAGCAGAGAGCATTCTAAAGGCTGATATGCAATTTCCCCCATAGAAACTATTGCGTTTCAGAGAAAATTACTTTTAAACAGCTGTCCACTGTAGTGACCGCTATGCGCCAGAGACTTAAAACAAGTCAAAATGAGGCTCAGTACTGTGTGTGGCCTCCACGTGCCCGTATGAACTCCCTACAATGCCTGGGCATGCTCCTGATGAGGTGGCAGATGGTCTCCTGAGGGATGTCCTCCCAGACCTGGAATAAAGCATCCGCCAACTCCTGGACAGTCTGTGGTGCAATGTGGTGTTGGTGGATGGAGCGAGACATCAGGGACACACTGGCCATCGGGAGGATCGGGAGTTTTCCATTCCGGGCCGACATATTTTACTTTGACGGCCGGCCGGCCGGCCAGTTACATTCCTGGACGTATTAAAACAAGTGACAGTAGGGTGAAATGGACAGGCTGTTGCATCCGCAAAACTGCGCTCTGGCCCGGCTGTCAAATCATGAGAGAGAGAGAGTTCCTCTATATTTAGATGAGAAGAAACCCAGAGTGAATGATTGACGAGGAGCGACATATACAGCACCCCCCCCCAGATTTTTGTCCCAGTCCATCCATGATGTCCCAGATGTGCTCAATTGGATTCAGGTCTGGGGAACGGGTGGGCCAGTCCATAGCATCAATGCCTTCCTCTTGCACGAACTGCTTACACAATCCAGCCACATGAGGTCTAGCATTGTCTTGCAGTAGGAGGAACCCAGGGCCAACCGCACCAGCATATGGTCTCACAAGGGGTCTGAGGATCTCATCTCGGTGCCTAGTGGCAGTCAAGCTACCTCTGGCGAGCACATGGAGGGCTGTGCGGCCCCCCCAAATAAATGCCACCCCACACCATTACTGATCCACCGCCAAACTGGTCATGCTGGAGGATGTTGCAGGCAGCAGAACGTTCTCCACGGCGGCTCAAGACCCTGTCATGTCTGTTACATGTGCTCAGTGTGAACCGGCTTTCATCTGTGAAGAGCACAGTGCACCAGTGGCTAATTTGCCAATCTTGGTGTTCTCTGGCAAATGCCAAACATCCTGCACGGTGTTGGGCTGTAAGCAGAACCCCCACCTGTGGATGTCGGGCCCTCATACCACCCTCATGGAGTCTGTTTCTGACCGTTTGAGTAGACACATGCACATCTGTGGCCTGCTGGAGGTCATTTTGCAGGGCTCTGACAGTCCTCCTCCTGCTCCTCCTTGCACAAAGGCAGAGGTAGAGGTCCTGATGCTGGGTTGTTGGCCTCCTAAGGCCTCCTCCATGTCTCCTGATGTACTGGCATGTCTCCTGGTAGCGCCTCCATGCTCTGGACACTATGCTGACAGACACCTTCTTGCCACAGCTTGAATTGCTGTGCCATCCAGGATGAGCCGCACTACCTGAGCCACTTGTGTGAGTTGTAGACTCCGTCTCATGCTACCACTAGAGTGAAAGCACAGCTAGCATTAAAAAGTGACCAAAACTTCAGCCAGGAAGCATAGGAACTGAGAAGTGGTCTGTGGTCACCACCTGCATAACCACTCCTTGATTGGGGGTGTCTTGCTAATTGCCTATAATTTCCACCTGTTGTCTGTCCCATTTGCACACCAGCATGTGAAATTGATTGTCAATCATTGTTGCTTCCTGAGTGGACTGTGTGATTTCACAGAAGTGTGATTGACTTGGAGTTACATTGTGTTGTTTAAGTGTTCCCTTTATTTTCTAGAGCAGAGTATACCAACACTAGTTAGTGGCTTTTTCGCGAGTGAGACTGGGCTATTCAGACAAGAAAAAAATCACTTAAATGTATAGGCCAGTTTGAATATTTAAATATACTTTGAGTTTTTTGTGTAGGCACTAACATTAATGTGGGTACTCCACTTTGGCAATAGCTGGTTTTATATCATCAGCACATGGAGGGTTATGTGTTTAACATTTGTAAAACAAAGGCTATAGCTGCTATCTAAGTAAAACATAGAGTTTAAGTTATTTTACTGAAATCCTTTTTTGTTATGGCATGGCATGTTTCATGGCATATTTCACGGCATAAAGAACAATGGGTGTTCATAATTTTATATGGAGCTACCAAATGTACATTATGCAAACCTTTTTTGTAGCTACAGCTTGGCATACGCTACATTATTCGATTTTGAAACAGTTGTGTTTTCTTATTTATATTAATAACCAGCAGCATAGAGCCCTGTGTTGCACTGCTGGTTTGCGAAATCCCAATTGATAAATACCACTTGTTCTTAGCGTCAGTGTTGGTGCACAGTCTCTACGATTTGCCCATCAATACACCCCTAATTACCTGCGGAAAACATAAGCTACAATGAGGTTCATTAAATGTATGACACAATCCAAATTTCCAAGCTTGAAAGAAGGGGCCATGCAGCGTAAAATGATGAGCACATGATTGTCAATAATTCACCAGTTAAAAGTAAAACTCTGCTAAAGATGAAAGTGTAAATGTCATGATATTTGTACTGCAGAATATATTCCACCTCATGCAATCATAATTAGAAGCATATTTTACTCTTATTATCACCCGTAAACGTGGAATGCTGTTTGAATCATATGGCCTACTGTACTATGTTTCGTGTGGGCTTTTATGTCAATATGGGTGCCATCTACAGTAGCTACTGTAGAAAACGGCAGGAGGAACGTTCCGGACAGAACCCGTGTGTACTGTAGAATACGGCATGAGGAACGCCCCGGTAGGAGCCGAAATCATGGCCAACGTTCATCTTCCTTGACAGCAAAAACTGGCATATAGGGAAAGTTGTCTCAAACTTTCAGTTTTGTCAGTTTAAAACAATTGAATTTCTAGCAGAAAAATGGATACTGCAGTTGTGCTTTCTGTCTTCAGTGAAAGCATACAACCGATAATTTGTTAGTTCCTATTGTTCGAATTACGATGGTCTCTATGGGCTAATAATTCAATTTACACTTCTACAATGAAGTAACAGTATTTTAAATTATTATCTTGTCTCTAAAAGGATAGGATACATGTATATTTTATTATCAAAATGAAGTCTGCTGTGCTATAGCAAATCTTTCATCGTAAGAATGATAATGTGCAGGTGAATACCATGCTACAATTAATAAAACTATTTTGCGATACCGTTCTGTTTCCTCTAGTTCGGACAGTACTATGAGCCAGCGCCCCCAAATTAAGTGGAGGAGACAGAACGGTATCGCACAGTATCGCACAATGGGTTTGGTGTGTTGCGCACTGTTCCATTCGCTCCAGTACGGAGCGTAACATGAGCGTAACATGAGCCCGCACTCCCCAATTAAGATCCACCGACCGCCGCTGCTAAGCCTAATATTTGTAAAATTATAGGTAAAAAATATTAGAATCCTCAAGGAAATGCCCAGATTTAAGTACAGGAATGAACAAAGGATGCAAGTTATTAGGCTATTTGGTGCATACTATAACTGTAGAAAATGGCATGAGAAACGCCCCGGACCTAGCCTCTGAAAGCCACCTTCAGGGAGGAAAGACAAATGTTGGTAGTTTGCAAAACTTCTGGGTGAACAAAATAGTGGTATTTCTGAGTTCTGACATACTAACATTAAGAAATATAACCTAAAGGAAATACGATGTAGCCTATTTATATTTTGTATAATATATACAAAAGAAAATGTCATTGTGAGGTTGTTATAATGCGTTTTAATTTCGGGAGGATATTAAAGGCCTAGGTGTAAAATGCACGGCCCGCCACTGGCTGTGACACTTACCTGGCTGCTGTTTATCATAACTAAACATCGTCCTTGGGGCGCAAAGTCAGGGCACGCTTGGGCTGAAATGCAGGGCTCTAGTCTTGTGGTCACTTGTTAATTATGCTTATAGCCTTTCTATTTTGTTGAATATGCCTATTCTTTGGCCAAATATAATTTAAAACTTGGCTTATGTTGAATGTGGTGCATACCATAGCTGCTTTTATTTTCTTTAAAAATAAATGTCTTTATTAAATAAATCTGACTTCATAAATACCAATTATTTTCTTAGCACCCCCACATATTGGTCTAGCCCCCCCCCGCAGCACCAGTAGAGAAAACATTCTGGCGCTGTCCCTGTACAGTTGATGTTTCCTCGTCCACCGAGGAGGCAAATAGAATTATGTAATAGAAATGCAGCAACCATGAGCAGGTATAGTGGCCTATGCCTAATAGATTATTATTTTATTTACAACACAATATTGAGACAGAATATTTAACCTTAACAAACCAATTAAGAATTTGATTAATGTAAGTAAAAAAAGACAGCAGATTAAGTGACCGTTTAAATTTTACTATTGGAGTCGCTAAAATAGAAACGCTGTGACGTAGTTAAGACACATTTGCAAAATGGAGAAGGCACAAGTTAGGCTGTTCAGAAATTCTTGGTAAAGTCATTGCAGCCTGCTTATTGGCATTTATTTTCAAGCCAAACACCTCTGGTGTGGTTTTGATGATCTAAAAAGTAATTTACATTAGGTATACTGAAATAAGCTAATGATGTGTGCTTCCGTGGGGTTGGGGTGCGCGCAGTGGAGTCGGAGTGGCGAGTGCTGTCGCATAATTGTGAAAAAGTAGAATTTGTGGCTGCCCAGGAATTTTCAAAAATGTATCACTCTCCCCCATACACTGCGCTAAAATAATGTATTTTGTTGTAAAAATTTGAAACATTTCCTAGGGGAAGAAATCGTCAGACATTCATTGTTGTTATTCAGCACCCCTGGTCAAAAAGAGGTTCCTGCACGGCTGCTGCTAGCAAATTATCCCAACCACAAATATGTGCTTAGTTAACATTTCGATATAAACACATATGGCCCTTTTCGACCGCAGGAACTTTCCCCAGGAACTTTCCCCAGGAACTTGGGACTTTGGGGTGGTACTTTGGTCGAAATGCGCAAAACGGCCCAGGAACGAAATAAAGTTTGGGGTAGATTTTTACCCCATAAGAAGCACCTCCTCGGAGGGTAGTACTTTTGAAAGTTCCTGACCTTTAGGGGGTTGGACTTTGGCACAGAACATGCTGATTGGTTGGTGAACGTAGCGTTTCGATTGGTTGAATACACGCTAAATTTTTCATTGCAACCACCATTTTTAAAATTCCGCTACCGTGTAAACAGTAACAGTTTACATAAACTGACGACGAGGTTCACGCTTTACTGTGCATTTATGCTGGGGATGATATACAGCAGGAGCTGAAAACGGCGATCGTAACGAGAAAGTGTATTTCAAATTATCAAGTCGGTTGTGCGCACTGGGCATATTTTCACACAGAAAAATATGCCCAGAAGCTAAAGAAATTAAAGCAGAACTACAAAAAATAAAGGACCATAACAACACTAATGGTTCTGACCGGCACATAAACGGTTATTTGGGGAACAGACCTTCCTTTTTCTGGAAGAGCACAAGACTCGGCACATGCGTTGTTGGAAGCTAGCCAAGAATCCGAGGACCAGTTCGTTGAAGGTAAATAATATCACTTCAAAATAATATTCTCTTGAACGTTTTTGTACTTATCAAAATTAACTTTTCTCATCGTATTTTTTAGATGAATCAGCTGCCCCCAGTGTGCTGCAGGCGACAGACGTCAGCATGTTTTGTGCGAGCACAAGTAACCCTCGTCCCAAGTCTACTTATGAAACGCATAGAAGCCGAGGTACAAACCCATGATGTCTGTTTTTAGAGAAAAATCTAATTGTATTATGATTCGTAATCTCAATGGGTTTAGGGGTTTGTGCTACTGAAATTGGTTTCTACTGTGTTGGTTTTGTTGTTGATTGTTTCTGGTGACTATAGGAAGCCACAGCCGTACACACAGGCTACATCGTGTACAGTATATCTTGTCATATGTAAAGAAAAAATTGCTAATAATTATTTCTTTTTGATGTAGCTCACGAAGTTACCTAGCTACTGAACTACTGCTCAGACTGGAGACTGCCACAGCATCTATCCCAGTAATTGGAAATGTTATAATTGGGAGTGCCCTACACTCTAGAATTATTAATAATAACGGACCCTAATGGTATGTTTTCATTGTAATTCTATGGTTAAAATTGCCACTCAGTATAGTCAGTTTTAGGATTTCATTAGACTCTCAGAAAAGAGTGCAGTTTTTGGTTATTGAATTACAAGCAATGGGAAAAGGCCCTAATAGTGTAGTTACTGTATTAATTTAATATACAAGTAATTTATACAAGTAATTTTATAAGTGTGCATATATTTTTTTGTGGGCTTATTGAGATGGTGGAATGCCCACTTCCCAAATGCTGTGCTCCACTGTGAAATGCTGTGTCCGCGCTGAGTTGGTACTCATAAACACTTCTCAAGGTTGGCAGGTATGCTACAGTAATCACACAGTACACTTGCTTAAATAAAAAACAATTGCCTAAAAAAACATTTCAAGACAATTTCTATCCATTTCCAAATGCTTGAAAATAACACAACAATTAAAAACAGACACATGTAGGATGTATTATTGGTGCTCTAATTCTTTCGCAGGGGTTGTGGGAGGCCATGTTTGGTGGGGAGGGTTAAAACTATGCATCATTCCTTTTAATTTCATTTTCAACCTTTTAATAAAAAAATATTATTGTAATGAAGTATTAAATGTACATTTTGTGTTGTCTATTTTGATTTAGAGGAAAAGGGATTCAGACTTCCTTGAGGCACTGAGGAGCATGATGATGAAAATATGGCCATCCTGCAACGTGGACACTAGCAGCGAGACCAGTACATGCAGCTGATGATAGCCCACCATGCAGAGGAAAGAGTGCTGAGGAGGAAAGTTGGCATTCCAGTAGGCGGAAGCTAAAGAAAGCAGATGGCTCAGGCGGGAATTGCAGAATGGGTTTCTTTGCACAATGCTGCTTGATGTTGGACACTGGTTATATTGCAATTCGTCACTTTATTGAAGTCAATGTCCTTTTAATTTGCATTGCAAATAGAAGTTTTTAAGCAAATTTTTAATTGCCGGTCAGCTGCTACATAATTGATATCCTACTATTTATTTCCATCACCTTAGAAGCTCTAACAATGTTTACACCATACTGCTGCTTACACTATACTGTACATTACAGTATATTATGTACATAATACTGTATGCAAAGATCAGGGGTCTGCAACTGGTTGCTCTTTAGCCCCTCTGCAGTGTCTCCATGTAGCTTTGAAAATATATAACATGGAAATAAACAAGAAATAGATCTGTTATGAGAGGAGCACAGAAGGGGTTTGTAACTTTGATCTGAGATTTCATAAATGCAATGTAGGTATACTATATAAAGCTGTGTTATCATAATTTTATGGGTCAAATAGGTTTGATGGCTCTTTTGATGGTAAAGGTTGCAGACCCCTGGTGTAGATACTTATATAGCCTGTACACATACACCTGTTTGCATACTGTCAATTTCCTGATTGATCAAACTCTGCCCATACCCTGCACCTTAAATTTTTAAAATGTGTTATTTTATGCACAATTGAGACATGCAACAATGAACAAAAATGAATCCTTGTTTGGTATGCACTTACTTGCCAATAAATATATTTCTGAATCCATGTGTAGAGACAAACATACTGTTTCAGATACCAAATTGGAATAACATGTACTATGCTCTGAGACAGTAGTCTCAGGCAGGCAATTTGACAAATTGAACAGCAATATGCACTGTATTTAAACCAGGGTAAGGTTAACCAGTTACGTTACAATTTGCACAGTGCAATATTAATGATTTTCCGTTATCATCTTTATTGAAACGGGTGTATACGCCACACTTTAGCCATACTACATTCAAACACTTTAATACACCAGTATGTGCATCTACACCCTGATCAGGTCATCATGGTTTGTTGTACTGGAAACCCATTCTCCACAATTGATGATCACGTAATGCGAAGCAACTTCGTAACAAAGGCATTTCTATATTTAGTTTTGGTAGTGGGTTTCACAATTATTCTCTATGTCCATTTAGCCTTTCGTTTGCGAGCTGACCAGATCGTCTAATAGAGATTGTACAAAGTACTAAAATAACAAGGACCTCTTTAGCTAAACAATACATCACAAACAAGAACAGGGGTCCGTTCTTCGTACGTCGCTAACTCAGTTAGCTGGATTTGATTGTTGACGATTTGTCATGATCTTGGATTATTTGGTTCTTCGACGCTCATCCTGGTCTTGCTGTCATAGCAACATGTGCGTAAGCTTAAACCTGCTCGGGAGCAGGTTCATTTAATGTAAACAGGATTAGATCACAGATTGTGTTAACCGAAATGGGGTTCACAGCCCTAGTAAAACCAAGTATATTTAAATTATCCTCCAGTATTACACTTCTAGTATACTTATGTTTAACCATAAATATATATTTAATATATT
>JACXGM010033397.1:0-12292 GCA_016801145.1 Umbra pygmaea
AATTCTGGGAGTTGTGGTAGCTCAAGTTTAAACGGATACAGAAGCACCCCAGTGGATGCGAAAGGAACTGAAATATACTATCGGCTTTTCTCTGATATATTGAAAAAAACAGACGTGTATATGCTATAAATCATCTATGGTAACGTTTGTAAATGGTATACTATGAAACTGATTTACTGTGGAACACTCCTTTAAGGAATGTGAAACCTCTCTCTGATTTGGGCATTTGCTAGAATAGGGTTTAGGTTAGGCTGGAGTCTTATAGATCTGTTGATTAATGATTATGTTCAGCTGTGTTATATTAGGGTTAGGTTAGGTTAGTCTGGAGTCTTGTAGATCTGTTGATTAATGATTATGTTCAGCTGTGTTATATTAGGTTTAGGTTATGTTAGGCTGGAGTCTTGTAGATCTGTTGATTATTGATTATGTTCAGCTGTGTTCTATTAGGTTTAGGTTAGGTTAGGCTGGTATTTTGTAGATCTGTTAATTAATGATTATGTTCAGCCATGTTCTATTAGTTAGTCAAGATTTCTGTATATAAGTGCTGCTAAACTAGAGAGAGGTGTCGGTCATTGTTCACTGAATTGGAAGGCTGTCCGAGAGCTACCGTTGCATGTAAGTTGTGATAAGGAGTGTTGTTTAAAGTGTGAAAGTTAATGCTTATGCTCTATACTTGTGTTTTAGCTATCAGTGTCCGTGCCACTGTCGAGAGCACGTAAGCTATATAAGTATATCTGTTGTGCACTTGCTTCAGTGTTTCACCTGCAACTGAATTTATGTTTCCTGATTGTAACAATAAATTAATATCCACCACACCGTGACAAGTGGTATATACTGTCTGCATTGAACATCGTGAATACATCCCAAAACTACACTGTAAAAAATGATTACATGGCACAACATAACTTAATCAAATCATCTTCATGCTTTGACTCAGTTATGTTTAGCCAACTTTAGGAGTCACCTACACACTGTGAGAGGGTCATATGGTGTCACCTAGACACTGTGAGAGGGTCATATGGTGTCACCTAGACACTGTGAGAGGGTCATATGGTGTCACCTACACACTGTGAGAGGGTCATATGACACCATTACTGGTCCAGCAGACAACCAGATGCTGGATGAGGAAGATGGGCAGGTCAGCATCCAGGAGGAAGAACTTCACTCCAGCATCACTGATGAGAGCTCTGATGAAGTATATTGAATAGGTAAGTAGTGGAAATGGTATTTACATTTTTACATTTTCCCCGTTGATCCGTGTTTTGAGAATTAGTAAGCAGCCTGACCACCACAGTCAGTTAACAGATTGTGAAGGACTGGGCCTGTGAGGGGAGTCTGTGGTGCTGGACAACTGCTCCAGTGTCTTGTATTGACAACCTCTGGAATGTGATGAGGAGATGGATGGTTGGTCACAAGCCATCAAACAAAGAGAGATGCTTGACTACATGTGGTGTAGGGTTGATCATCATCAATGTGTGATACTAGAGAGGAATACTGTCAAGGTGCATGGAGGCCAATTATTATTGTTGTTGTTGTTATTGTATAATTCATTTTTGTGTTCTGCCAAATATTCAAGTTATTCCATGTACATGCAATGAGACCTGTGGTATTTTGTACATGTGACTAATGGAGTTACTTCTTGGCATTGTTCAGGGTCTGAAAACACAGCATCTTCTCTGTTTTGACCAGCTGTCAATTTCTGCTAATAAATTATGTGAATATTTTTTGTTTAGAATTTGGGAGAAATGTTGTCTGTAGTTTCTGGAATGTAACAAACGGTTTGTTTCACCCAAACATATACAGCGGGTGAAAAAAGGTATTGAACACATCACCATTTTCCTCACTAAATCTATTTCCAAAGGTGCTATTGACCTGAAATTTTCACCAGATGTTGGTAACAACCCAAGTAAGCCATACTTACAAAGGAACCAGAACAAATTTCTTCAGAAATTAAGTTGTGAAATAATGTGAAATGACACAGGGAAAAAGTACTGAAAGCATGAAGAAGTGGAGGTGCAAAAGGCATGGAAAGCCAAGACAACAGCTGAACTCGAGCATTGAGAACATTGTTTGTGTACACAGAGTTTACTTAAAAGAAAGGTTTTGTACAACTCACTTTGTTTCTGATGGCTGCCATTTTGCCAATGCTTGAGTTCATGTCTACAGACCCTGGTGATACTTCTAGCAAAGTTTAATGTTGTGTTGAGCCTAGTGTTTTAAAAATAGCAATTTTGATTCTATCATAGTAGTGGCCCATCCTTCCCGTTCAAAAGGCGAGTTGACCAACACATTTTGGCGAGAGTTACGCTTTAAAGTGGATGGAAAAGCACAATTATGTTTTAGCAAGAAAAGACCAAATAAAACACAGACTAACAGAATACAGTCAGTGGTAGCACCTATATTTATCTAAAAATATTTTTGGAATTGCCATCTGAACAAGTTGTAGTAATATGAAATGTTGTTTAATGTTATTTTTGCAGTGATTTCCCATTGAATCCCATTTGATAAACATTTTATTTTTATTTTATGGTTAAAATACTATATCTTGCAACATATTTCTAAATACATATCCTCCAGGTGGCGCCAGAGCACTGAGATGTTAGGGTTCAAACATAAGAAATGGCAACATCATATTTACCGATAATTAAAAATAGTCTACATGATAATTGGGATCCTAATTAATGTTGATGGCTAGGTTACACAACTAGGGTAAAAAACAATGAAAAATGAAAAAATAATGACTGTGGAGTGTGTATTTGATTAGTCAAATTTGAATTATTTATCATGTAAATAAAAAGTTACAATATATTTACAACAAATACAAAAGTATTTAGAGCTTATTCTGTAGGAAATCTTATTCATTTTGGTTCAAAAATGTTATATTATCTGCTTGTAAAGTGATTATTTTCAATCAACACAATTTGAACTTTTAAGACAGTCCCTAAATTGTGAGGGAGTCAGTGATTGACAGTACAGTTTTAGTTTTGGTGTAATAATACTCTGTACAGGAAACACAAGAGACTCAACCAACAAACTAATACGAATTCAAGACTCACATCTACTAATATTCAACTAATTATACTATCAACACTGGTATTTAATGAATGAATAAACAACAGGACTGAAGTCATTTTCTCATTTCTTCAGTGGCTACAGAGAAGTGAAAGTAAGTTCTACACAAAATGGCTTCTGGCTCATCTTTCCAAGTGGAGGATCTCTCCTGTCCAGTTTGCGTTGACATCTACAAGGATCCTGTCCTCCTGTCATGTGGCCACAGCTTCTGTAAAACATGTCTGCAGGAATACTGGAAACAGAGGGAATCTCTGGATTGTCCAGTTTGTAGGAGAAAATCATCCAAAGAAAACCCTCCTCCTAGCTTTGCTCTAAAGAGTCTGTGTGAGGCATTATCCCAGTCACAGCTAGTTAGTCAGTCAGCTTCAGAAAGAAGGTCTGAGGTGCTCTGCAGTCTGCATGATGAGAAACTCAAGCTCTTCTGTCAGGAGGATAAACAGCCTGTCTGTTTGGTGTGTCGGGATTCAAGAAAACACAAAGATCATGACTGCATACCAATAGATGAGGCTACACAGGATCAAAAGGTAATATATGTTATATAAGTAATTCATGAATGGCCTGTAAACCTTTCTTTAATTCCTTGGTAAGTTTAAATACAGCAGGCAGAAAGGAGATAACAGTTTGTTTTTCCTTTTTTTTTTTTTCTGAAAAACAGAAATACTCATTTTAACTTATTTTTCTTGTTATCTTGTTTCCGGAAGAAAGCTAGAAATACATTGTGAGCTGAACTGTGAGTTTTTCGGTCATTCATGCAGATCGATGAGCAAGACTTTTATGAACTCACAGTTCAGCTCACATGAAACAGCGTTCGTGGTTCGACTGGTCCGGTCTGTTTTCCCAAGATGGCGCATGTCTCTATACGCAAATGGTACATTGTCTTTTAAACTATCTAGGTTCGGGAGCAGAGCGAGTAGCAAAGCAGAACTAATTTGACTGGAGCACGGAGCGATAATGAGCGGCCCAGAAGGCTCAATATCGCTCCAGCAGTGCTCACTTCATATGTTCAGGGCATAGCCAGCCTAATGAGCCTATACACGTGTCTGGTTGGGTACTTGCTTGCAAGTGGCGCATTGCTAAATAGTTAGCACCATGACTTTACTTTAATAAAGAAAATATAGCTTCATTAAATAAAATAGCCTTACCTAAATTAGTGAATACTTTTGTTTTTAAATGTATACTGTATACATTTTAAAACAAAAGTATTCACTAATTTACGTAAAACAGACCCGACCAGTCGAACCACGAACGCTGTGTTATGTGAGCTGAAAAGCTTTTTCCTGTGAGCGATATGAGCGGAGCGGCTGGAAACGTTTTGCAGTTGGTGGAGCAGAGTGCAACAACGCTCAGTGAGCAAAGAGCGGGATTTTCTAATGCTCAACTCTGCTCATAATATACTCTGTACAGAGGTGCTTCACCATAAGGCAGTTTTTTTAAACCTTGTTGCCGTTGGGACCTAGTGCAGAGGCAGACCTTGCCCTGACTGCCACTAGTTTAACATCAGTCTATTTGGGTGGTGTTGTGTCAAATTCAACGGCTGACTCAGCAGGACGAAGCACGTACCCTGGTGACCCAAGCAGGATGTTCTTTTCTTGATCGGTTAGCTGGTTCTTGATGTGTTCCTCAAAGTCGTTTGGTGGCTTCCAGCTCTTCTTCTCTTCCAACAGATTTCAGGCATATTTGTAAGGATCCCGAAAGAAACTTGCTTGTTCTTTCTCTCTCTTGCCTCTTCGCTTCCGGATCTGCTCTGCCCTTCTCAGGGTTGCAAGTTTGCTTCGGATCTGGTCCCAGAGTACTTCCAGGCCCTCCTTTTCGTTCTCATCTGCTTTTTGTCAGGACCTACTAAGCAGTCTCCTTTCTTTTACGAGCTTGTGAATCTCTTTCTCCCGCCTTCCCACCTCCCTAGGAATGTTCTTCCTCTGGATTACCTCCCCAAACCTCTCCTTGCCCTCCCCATGAATAATGCTGCAAACAAGGTTTAACTTGGTTATTGTTAAAATGGACTCTCATCTGACCTTTGAGGCCTACATCAAACATCTCTGCAAAACCTCCTATCACCTCAGGAACATTGCCACACTCTGTCCCACATTCACTCCTGCAGATGTGTCTAGCTTTTGTCTTCTCCAAGCTGGATTACTGCAATACGCTCCTCACCGTGATCCCTGAAAAAACCCTTCGGAAGCTGAAGTACATTCAGAACAGCACTGCTAGGATCCTGTTGAGGGTGCGCAAACACAACCACATCACCCCATCCTCAAACCATTCCACTGGCTTCCTGTCTCATTCTGGATTGAGGTCAAGGTCTCTCTCCTCACCCACCACTGCCTCCATGGTAAAGCCACCCCTACCTCAAGAAACTCCTCACCCCACAGACCTCCACACGTATCCTCTGATCTGCCTCAGCGTACCTCCTGAAACCACCCAGGACCAAGCTCCGTACAATGGGAGATCGAGCTTTCTGCTCAGCTGCTCCCAGTCTCTGGAATGCTCTCCCTGCCCATCTGAGGACACCACAGACTGTGGATGCTTTTAAATGTGGCCTTAAAACCCACCTTTTTAGGAGAGCTTTTGGTTGAACTCCAGCCCTTTTTTATGCTTTCTATGTGTTTTTATTTTTAGCACTTACCTGTTCTATCATGTAGCATTTTGGGATTCGCTTGAATATAAAGTGTGTTACAAATTAAATTTATTATTATTATTATTGTGCTGCCTTGTAGCAAGTTCAAAAGGATTGTGTGCAGATTTTGGTCAAAGCTTTCCTAAGCAGGTTTATCGATGGATTTTGGCCATTTGACTTGGTTTGTCTAGTTGGTCTCTTCCTTGCTTGTCTTGGGGGTTACTGCTGGGTGTCTCTGCGTGACGCTCATGCTCTGGGCTGTATGCCTGATATAAAAACAGCAATACAATGACATGGAATATTCCTGCGGAAGGTTAAAACCTATTAAATAGTTTCTTTAAACACTTCAGTGTATCATTCTAGGAACAACTGACTGTTCTTATTTTTCACAAGACTCAATGATTGCAACAGATGATTTAGCTCTAAAAGAAAAATATGTACCAGCAGAGAAGACTTTAAAAACTTTTGTTTGTAGATGTACAATTTTGCAAAAAAATAATCAAGAAGTTGACCATATATTCAAACCTTTTACATTTGTAGTAGGGTGAAAAAATGGGCGACTTTTTGGTATCATGGTGTGGTAGTATTGGAAGATTGGAGGTGGAATGCAGGAGATGTTGCCATAGATTTTAATATAGGAAGGAGTATATAAGCCATGAGTATACATAATTATATATATCAGCTGCACAACGATAATACCTAGACTACTGTGCTGTAACGCCACACAGGACCCAGGTACTAAAGGTAAAGGTACTTTATTTGTCACATACACATACATGTAGCGAAATTCATTCTCTGCATTTAACCCATCCCTCAAGGGAGCAGTGGGCAGACATTTACAGCACCCAGGGACCAACTCCAGATCTAAGACAGTGCTTTTGTCAGTGGCACTGACTGGAGAACCTAACCTGCATGTTTTTTTATGGTGGGGGAAACCGGAGCACCCAGAGGAAACACACGCAGACACGGAGAGAACATGCAAACTCAACACAAAAAAGGGAATCCTGGGCGCATAGGTACTAGGTACATAGCGTACGCCTGGCTGTAATATATAAATAACTCACGCAAGCAAATGTGCTACGACACATAATGTGGTAAAGGCACTAATGCACACTTACTTGGGAGAACTCACAGCTGTACTACCTCCTCCTACATGGCGACAGGAAACAGATACACATTTACACACAAAGACAATGGAGGTCAGAGGGAACACTTAGACACACACTAATTAGAAACAATGATCAGCTGGATGATAATTAAGTGCAATCACATAGACAAGACAATCAATTGAATAATGGAATATGTTGATATGTACAAGTCTGGCCACAAGATGGGGCTAAGTCCCACCTGATCATGACAGAAAACTGCTTTCATTCTCTATTTAAAATGTTTGTATGAGTACAATATTTAGTCAGAGACTGCTGTTAGGAAAAAGCATGCATTTATTCACAATCACTTTTTAAAATACTAATACTAATATGATTGGAGAGGAAATGGCTTTCTACCAAGTTGGAAATATTTGGACTTGAAATTGCAGTCCTCCAAATTATCGGAATGCTTGATAAGCCTATTTCTCCAACTTAATTGCGAAGAACAAAAACATCCTAAATGTATTTTTGGTACAGTTGCAAAGATAACAAAAAACAGAATTCTGCAAATGAAGTTGGCCTACATGTAACGATCTATACCCTCATTGCATAACGGGCACATAGGAGATCCTGTATCATAATATGTGTCTGGGTTTTTAGTTGGTCCCAGAATTGTATGGATGACTCATTATTCCATTCACCTGTCCTTCGTTATTGTATTACACACATTTGTCAGCAATCAGTCATTAACCCTGCATATAATCCATATGTTGTTATGGAGCATTTGTCAGTCATTGTTTACGGTTCAATGTCATTCCGTGTCTGTGTCAGCCGCGGTCGGTGGATCTTAATTGGGGAGGACGGGCTCGTATTACGCTCAGAACCGGAGTGAATGGAATGTGTGCAAAACAAAAAAACAATTGGTTTTGTTCGTTGCGCACCATTCCATTCACTCCGGTCCCAAGCGTAATACGAGCCCGTCCTCCCCAATTAAGATCCACCGACCGCAGCTGGTCTGTGTATTATATTTACGAGTTATTGTTTATGCCACAGACTTTCCAGTCAGAGAATCAAGATGACGCCTGTATGTTCGGCCTGTCGTCTGTTGCTGTCCTGGCTTGTCCTCTGTTCGCTAACCGTGCCTGTCTCTTGCTCCACGCATCTGGTCTACGCCCGACAAACTCTCCTTGACATCCGCCTCTCTGCTGTGGACTCACTCACTAACTCCCAATCCTTCGACGTGGACTGTCCCTGCTTTAAATCGCACAAGCCTTTTTGACCGATCTCCCTGCATGATATCCGCCGCTGGCCACTCATCTCCCCGCGGAGAAAACGAAAGAAGAGGAGAGGAACCCGCGGAGGATACATCGCGAAACTGAAGGCTTACCTACGGACAGTTATCTCCCTACGGACAGGTATCTCGCTTCGTGGCGTCCCTGCTGCCTGACGCCCGCGGGGTGCGGTGTATCGCTGGCTCCATCCTGCTCCGTCCTGAGTCATGTTACTCGGGCTGCTCTCCAAAGTAGTCTCCACTCTCGGGCGCAAGGAGCTAATCTCGGAAATCTCTGCTCATTTTGAAAAGCATCCTCATCCCACGCTACTATTCCTCCTCCGAAGATGGCGCTAATAAATGCCCGCTCTGTGGTGGATAAAACCTTTGTATTAAATGATTTTTACTCTTCACACAACCTGGATTTTATGTTCATCACAGAATCCTGGATAAAGGTTGGCGACTTAACTCCGTTCTCAGAACTGGTTCCACCGACCTCTACATTTTTTAACTCTCCTCGTAGACATGGGGGCGGGATTATAACCATTTTAAGTAACTCTCCTCACGCTGCCGGCTTGTCCATATAGCGCCTTTTTCTTGCTTTGAAGCTCAACTCCTACACCTTGAATGGAACAGTCCTGTATGTTTGGCGGTGATCTATTGCCCTCCTCGGTCTAATAAGGATTTTATTCAGCACTTTACTGAGTTTGTCAGCAATATTCCCACAAACTATGACCGCTTTCTATTGGTGGGCGATTTTAATATTCACGTGTGCTACTTCTCAAATCCCTTGAGCAGGAGTTTATTAATCTAATAGCTGCTTTTAATCTATCACAGTGGATTAAAAACTCCACCCATATCCAGGGCCACACATTGGATCTCATATTATCCTATTGACTTGATGTCACTGACATTGTTTTTTCATTTTCAGACTCAGTGCTTTCTGATCATAAACCGATTTTATTCTCTCTTTCCCTCCCAGAGCTCTCCCAGCTCACTATTGCACCTATTACATTGTCGCGGTTCTACTCCTCACAGTTTAGCACTTATTTCGATCTGTGCTTTACTGAACTCTGGTCACAGTTGCACCTGGACCAACCTCTCCCTGATCTGGATGTAGACAAACATCTCAGCCTTTTAAGCTCGGCTTGGCTTAGGGTTATAAATAACTGCTCCCCTAAAGCCTGTAAAGTGCAAACCGAAATCTCAAATGTGGCATAATTCTGACACTCGTCACCAAAGGCAAGTCTGTAGAAAGGCTGAACGCAAATGGAAACTGGACAGGCTACAGGTCTCATTCCATATGTTCAAAGACTCTCTTACTGCATACCAGAATATTGCAAAGTCTGCAAAAGCAGCTTATTTTTCAAATCTAATTGAATCTAACCATTCCAACCACAAGGTCCTGTTTTCAGTCATTCAAGCTGTTATAAACCCTCCTGTTAACACATTGTCTATTGCATCAGAGGCTCTATGTGAAGACTTCCTAAGATTTTTTATGAACAAAATCACTAAACTATGACTTAGTGTCTGTCCTATATCCCTCCGATCTCGACACCTGTTGCTGGCTTTTGGGAGGTTTTTGATCCTATCAACCTCGAGTCACTGAAGGACATGATTGTCAAGCTCAAACTGTCCTTCTGTCCTATTGATATTATCCACCAGAGATATTTAAAACTTCTCATTGAATCAGTTGGGCCAGGTATGGTATCTTTTATCAACAAGAGTCTCAAAACTGGCTCTGTTCCTGCCAATCTTAAAGTGGCCACGGTCATACCTCTGCTTAAGAAGCCTTCACTAGATCCCTCTGACCCATTTCTGTTTAACCTTTCATTTCTAAACTATTAGAGAAAACTGTGTTAAATCAAATCCAACAATTTTTGTCAAACAGTAGTACTTTTGAGGTGTTTCAAGTCAGGCCTCCTGAGAGTGCTAAATGCTATTTTTCTCTCTACTGATTCCGGAGACACCGTTGTTCTTGTTCTCCTAGACCTCTCGGCAGCCTTCGATACCATTGACCACCCTTCTCTCTTAGCTAGACTAGAGTCCTGGGTGGGTCTAAGGGCATCGGTTTTGACATGGTTTCAGTCATACCTGTCTGACAGAAAGTTTTCAGTAAAGATGGGCAACTTCTCCAGCTCAATGACATCCCTCACATGTGGGCTTCCGCAGGGCTCCATCTTGGCCCCTTCTTTATTTTCTCTCTACATGTTACCTCTGGGATCTAAAATGAGAGGCTTTCTTACTCCTAAAACCCTTGAAATGGCTGTCCATGCATTTATTACATGTCTGCTAGACTAATGCAATTCTTTATATTGTGGTATATTAAGTCACCAAATCGCCCGTGTTCAACTAGTCCAAAACGCTGTGGCCAGACTCATCCACAAATGTCGTAAATATGACCATATCACTCTAATACCATATCTCAAATCTTTACACTGGCTGCTAATTTGACACAGAATAGATTTTAAAATTTTACTCCGAAAAGAAAAGCTACTCTGTCGTGGTATGAATGGCAGTTTACATCAAAAAGACACGGCTGCTCTGCCCACAGCTCGACAAGGCGCTCCTCTTTATCCACGGTCCATTTTCGCCTACTTGGCGCTCGTTGTTTCCAAGTCCTTTGACATGTTTCTTTGTTGTGACTGATGGCTTCCTGTTTCCTGAGAACGATTTTATTGGTTGTTGATTGTTTTATGTCACTACGACTACGCTAGGACTTGCGATAATATCAAACATGTTTGATATGAAAGACTAGAGAAAGACTGGCATAAATCGGGTCGCCGACTGCAGATTATCACCTCACATTTAATGATCGAGACGACGGGAGCGCGCCGAGACTCCAGTAAGATTCCTGAAGACTGCCGGTATTTAGTCTGGGACTGTGAAAATCCTTTGGTGTACGCCCTGCATAACACTCCATCCTGAAGCCTAAGATCTATTGATCAGGCTTTGCTGGTAGTTTCTCGCATTAGACTCAAGCGTAGAGGTGAGCATGCTTTTTTGGTGGCAGGCCCGCGACTCTGGAACTCCATGCCCCTACAGATTAGAACGGCCCCTACCTTCAGTCTTTATTAATTAATTTATTTTTAGCCTACGTTTGATACTACTTTTATACTTGTGTTACTGTGTGTTGTGATATAGGTGTTTTTTATTACTTTCACTTTAGATGTATTACTTTTCTGTAAAGCACTTTGCTCAGCCTAGTGGCTGTTGTAAATGCACTATACAAATAAAATGACCTTGACCTATGCCCCTTGCGGCAGTATTATTTTGAAACAGTGTTTTGTAACTATTAAAAACATTTTATTGTGACTTCCTCTTCGGATTTGTCTCATTCCTTCTACACCATCATGGAGACTTATTACTCCTACATTTTGTCAGTAATGAATTCATGACATCATTACCATTAGAAAACAATTTACTGAATCATCCCTTAAAAAACATATTTCTCCTTAGAGATCCTGAGATGCACAGAACAGTCAGGATCTTAGATTTTTTCAATCCTGTATCCCTTGAATCTTTCACTAAAATAGTAAAGTCCCCAAAGACTTCCAACTGTCAACTGGACCGTTTCCCAACTAAACTACTAAAGGAGATACTCCCAGTGCTTGGCCCGCACATGGTAAAAATAATAAATTGCTCCCTAGCTTCTGGGTGTGTACCAAACTCCCAAAAAATGGCTGTAGTAAAAAAAACTTGGTCCAGAAAGGCTAAATAACTACTGGTGTTTGTAGTATATGAGGAAGGAAGACCAGATAAGGAGTGTTGGTTGGAATCCATTGGTAATATTTACACCAAGGTCACATTGGGGGGGTGTATCAAAAATAATACTCCTCTTCAGATTTTTTTCTACAGAAGTGAAGTGAAAAATTGCTCGCTTTCATATCGCGTTTCATCACCAATCAGTATATTTAGTTACCATTAAATGGCCTATTACCACCACAGAGTGGCGCTAGACCATTTCAAATGTTCTCTGAAAACACAGCAAGTTGTACAGAGCCTACAGTACAGGGCAATACTTGTTTGCAACTTTTATATATTACTTTGTTCAAATAGTTATCACATTTTGAAGAGACGCTCACCAAAAATCTGTTTGAAAGATTTTACCTGCGTTCTAATTCAATAAACGTGTGTGTGTGTGTGTGTGTGTGTGTGTGTGTGTGTGTGTGTGTGTGTGTGTGTGTGTGTGTGTGTGTGTGTGTGTGTGTGTGTGTGTGTGTGTGTGTGTGTGTGTGTGTGTGCTTA
>JACXGM010033399.1:0-12291 GCA_016801145.1 Umbra pygmaea
CAGAACTGGAGATTTAAGTAACCAATTAAAAGAGGGGATGGGGGTTTTCCTTGGGGGTTTCCTGGGCGGCGCTTCCCTGTAATGGGCTACAGATAGACCCTTCTCAGTTCTGTTCCTCAGCTAGGGAGTTAACCCGGAATTGGTTTCCAAATCATTGCTGTTAATGAAAATATCTTCTCAGTCACTTTACCTGTATATATTTTTTTACTAAATTAACAAATTAGTATTGTCAAATATGCCTGCATCTTCATTGATTACCATACATTGTCATTAAAGCCATTTACAAAGCCCCCAAAACATGTGTCACTCTGTGTTTGTGTGAGTTGTATGCATGGTTTGCATGTCTATTTGTGTGCTTTGCGTGTTTGTTTGGACTCCACATGCAACTCTAGCCTTTGTGTTGTTCTCTTGTTGTGTGAGGGTGGCAGGGAGGATTCGAGGCCTGGCACTTGGATTGTGCTCTCACTTTCCAGCTCTTTCAGTGGGGAAAATACATAGACCGTAACACACCCTCTACCCTTTTACTGTCATTTTCCCGGCCAATGAGTGATAAACAAACTCACCTCTCTCCCCTATACACTTCTCACATCTTTTTTCTCATCTTAAGGCATCAAGAGACTGGCAGGAGATTGAAAAATGTAAGTGGAAAGCAGCCTTTTTTATGGTTTTAGAATGTGGCTGAGATTCGCTTTGCCCAATTGTGAGTCTAAGTGCTATATAATTCAATGGAACAGTACAGTGGTTGTGTTTATCCAACCTATTGTTACATTCCAATCTAGCTACTGTATACAGCGGTTAACCAACAGAGCATGTTAATATAATTCAAATGTCCAAATTAAGATAAATTTCTAGTAGTCTAAAAAACCTAGCAATGTATTCAAATGTTTTGCAGGATATTTGTAATAAGCACTGAGTTTACAATGTGTTTACTGAAGTTAATAAGCTGTGGTGCTAGATTATAAAACATATAATTACCATGTAAGTATTCATAAAACTACACATTAAGTCGAACTTGCATTTTGGCAATTTTGACATTTAAACCCACACTACATTTGGGCATACTCTCCAAAAATGGTTCACAGACATGTAAACAAACATGTAAACAAACGTTTTATTGTCCAAAAGTATTTTGCATGTCCAGCGAAAACAAAGCCAGTTTTCATAGTCTAAAAAATACAGACAGACTATGTTTCAACCTACAGTAGGTCTATTGTTTATATTGTTTTTATAGCAGAGAAAAGATCAGGAAGCCTCTGTGTCCGCTCATTATTTGTGGCTACAGTGGCATTTTCCCCTGTAAAGAACCAACTGAATACATTTTGCAATAATGTATGTATTGTTTTAACTTAGGTGCTGATCACCTTATACTGGCTCAGTAGGAAAGCACAAAGTGAACGCTTCTATAATGGACCTAACCTATATCTCAAAGTTTTTGAAGGATTAATAGCTACAGCACCACTAGCCAAGGTAAATAACATTACTGTACTATGTCATGTACAGTATATGCCGATGTTGTGCCCAAAATCATTAAAATCACTTCAACATTGAAATCTTATGACTGAGGTTTGATATTGTACTTATACACTATTTTACGCACATATTAACAACATATTACACACCTAGCCCAAAAAGGGATGCTTGAAAATTATTTTGTAAATGAAAGAAAAATCAAAGACTGCAGTACTCGATGATGCATTTTTGTTCTGGCCCCCAGTGGAAATCTAACCTACAATTCTAGTATTGCAATCTCCAACTATTGTCTTCTTATTCTGTCTTGCCAACTTGTATAAACATACTGTAAAAGACATATCCAAAACTATCTCACAGATTTACATTAGTTGGTTTGATTGGTTTAGTTGGGGTTAGAATCCGTTGCACAGTCTAGCCATTCTGGACAGGATGCTCTTGTACTGTATGTGTCTAGTGGACCTGAGTGGATGGAACGATCTATGGCTCAGATGGCTGACCTCATTGATGATCTTCATTGACTTTCTGTTGAACCTGGAGGGGAGGCATTAAGGCTCTTATGACACATTCAGCTAAACGTATCAACCACTGCAAATGAGGTTGAATTAGAACCATTCACACTTTTCTACACTGGGCTAGCCCATCTAGTCCAATTTATTTCAGTCAAATCAGGAATTAAGGCACAGTTTACAATTCAGTGACTATATTTAATTACACATAGTCCTGCACTCTAGTATTCACCATATAGATGTTATATTACTGTAGCATGTACATAATTATTTGTAAAATATCTGTAGCTAGAAATCATATGAATTAAATCCTCTTTTGAATCCACTGCCCACCATCTCTACATTCTTTTTGGTATGTAAGCTGTGTTGTAATGAATGCCATCCCATTGGTTGTGGGGTCTCAGTATACTTCACAACTGGCTGTATAACCACACCAATATTAAATCACATCATATTTCCGCACTCAGCTACTTATCCTTGCTCACTTCCGGAGTTTATAGCACCCATTGCATGTATGAAAGTGATGTATTTCTGTGTGCATGATGTTGTGTTTGTGTGCTAAATCACCTTGAATGCCAACAAAAAACACTCTATACTAGGGGTCTCAGATGGCACAGTGGTTAGAGGGTCAGACTTGTATCTGGAAAGTTGATTGGTTTGATTATTGACTGTGCTAAATATCAATGTGTCCTTGAGTAAGGCACTTTACCCTAAGTTGCTGCAGGCAATAACCCTGTACTTACTGTGATTCGCTCTGGATAAGAGCTTTCACTAAATTACAAAATGTCAAATATAATTATAATATGATAGTTGCTACATGTTTTATTTGTTCCTCTGTTTTGAGCTGAGTGAAGCAAAGTTAGTTGAACTCTGTAGCTAATAGCATAGAGTAGCATTGTTTAGATATTACAGAATTATATTAGTCTGGTCAAATATTGAATTGTACAGTGTAATGAAGTTGAATATGAGCGTTGAGGCAGTTACTGTTTCGAAGTGAGCATCTGTCATTACACAACACAAGGTAACCTGGGCTAGGTTTGCATCACTCAGAGTGCAAAATGCTTAGCTGTGGCACTTATCAGAAAGCCCATGTGTTGGCTTGATGTGTGTGTTTGTGTGAGCATATTTCTCTGCATACATTATGTTAGACAAATCTACTGACTAGAATTAAGAAAATGATCATATCCAGTACATTCTCATGTCTCGAGATACCATGGGTGTGAGTCTATTCATATATGTGATGGCACATACCTCCTGCGTAACCCTTAGGCTCTAAATGGGTCAGGGACACACATCACCCTGTTTTGCAGTTTGTGAGCTTGTGTGTCTCTTGTAGGTACTCGAAAAATTGCCTGGACAGAGAGCCAGCAGAAGCAGCTTTAGAGAGAGACAGTGGTTTCGAAGAAAGCTGGTACAGTGACCGAGACGAGGAGGCAGCTATATTTCCTGTACTGAGAAAAGGAGGAGTACACTGGACAGAGGACTCTTCGGATAGCTTGGACTCCCTGGGATCAAGACCACACCTCAGATCTTCTGACAACACACTAAAAGGCTGCAGCGAGGGTAAGGACACACAACTCACATCAGACAGGAGCCTAATTGTGTTTTTGTTGTTATGCTACGACACAAACTCACACATGTCAATCTCAATTATCCCCAATCTGTCTACTTTATTATTTAGTTTGGGCTCGTTGGCCTCTTTAGTTTGGGCTGTATATTTTTAGCCTCTTTCGTGAGCAGTAGTGATTGTGTTTACATGATGGTATGTGCAATTCTAACTAAGCATGTTGGTTTGAATAATAATGGATTTTTGTTGATATTGGAAATTGTGTGGACTAGTTTATCAGTTCAAAGTCTTACAACAGACATCACATTTCTAAAATTCAATGTATTACTTTCACTGTAAAAAATATTATATATTTTTTTATACAAAAGCAAAAGTGAAAAAGTTGTACTATACATTCAAAAGAAAAATACTGCCCTCTAGTGGTATGTTTCTACTGGAACAAACTAGAGAGCACAGTATTTTACATAAATGCCTGTTTTATCTCCCTCTTTAATTTCCATTATTAGGGTTCCAAGCCCGAAGGAGCTTGTTGCTTTGCAAACGCGGTTCACAGTTCCAGCTGAGCTGTGGAACGCTATTTTCGTAAGGATTATTATTAGGCGTCCAAGCCTGAAGGGTTGACAGCTCCTGTTTTTATAAGGATTATTAAGGGTACAGACACATAGTGCTGAAACCCTATTGTAATTGTACTGATTTTTATTATTATTAATATTAGGGGTTCAAGCACGTAGTGTGAAATCCTATTGTAATTGTACTGTTTTTTATTAGGGGTTCAAGCACATAGTGCTGAAACCCTATTGTAATTGTACTGATTTATATTAAACGTTCAAGCACGTAGTGCTAAACCCCTATTGTAAATGTACAGATTTTTATTATTATTATTAGTAGGGGTTCAAGCACATAATGCTGAAACTCTATTGTAATTGTACAGATTATTATTATTATTATTATTAGGGGTCCAAGCTCGAAGGGGCTGGGAACCATCGTTTGCAAAGCAACGCGGTTCCACAGCTCCGCTGTTAGGGGTCCAAGTCTGAAGGGGCTGGGAAAAGTTGTTTGCAAAGCAACACGATTCACAGCTCCAGTAGAGCTGTGGAACCCTATTGTTTTCCTAAGGAATATTAGGGGTTTAAGCATATAGTGGTGAAACCCAATTGTAATTGTACAGATTTGTATTATTATTATTATTATTATTATTATTAGGGGTCCAAGCCCGAAAGGGCTGGGAACCGTCGTTTGCAAAGCAACGCGGTTCACTATTGTTTTCCTAAGGATTATTATTATTAGGCGTCCAAGCCCGAAGGGCCTGGGAACCATTTGTTTGCAAAGCTAAAATTCAATGTATTACTTTTCCTGTAAAAAATATTATATTTTTTATACAAAAGCACAAGTGAAAAAGTTGTACCATACATTAAAAAGAAAAATACTGCCCTCTAGTGGTATGTTTCTACTGGAACAAACTGGAGAGCACAGTATTTTACATAAATGCCTGTTTTATCTCCCTCTTTAATTTCCATTATTAGGGGTCTAAGCCCGAAGGGCCTGGGAACCGCGTTTGCAAAGCAACGCGGTTCACAGTTCCAGCGGAGTTGTGGAACGCTATTTTCGTAAGGATTATTATTAGGCGTCGAAGCCTGAAGGGTTCACAGCTCCTGTTTTCATAAGGATTATTTCATAAGGAAAAATACTGCCCTCTAGTTGTATGTTTCTACTGGAACAAACTGGAGAGCACTAGCCTGGAAAAATCCAGACCCAAATCCTGAACGATTTAGGGTCTGGGATCGAGTAATGTAAATGACTCAACTTGAGGGGCGGCACCAAGCATGCATTTGAAAATCTCACTGTACGCAATTGGATAACACTACGACCAATCAACAGTGGGTTTTCACTAACCCTATGGCGGAGCTAACTGGTAGATTAAACCCTTGCCGTATCCGGTCTGCAAAACAGCAAAAACGTCCTTCTTAAAAAGTAACGATTCGAGCGCCGTCTTCTGTTCCTCTTTTAGACAAAAAGCCAAGTCTAACTCGTTCATTGTAGTGGCCAAACCAGTTTCAAACAACTGGTGTAGATCCATAGCGATCTTACAATGTTTACTAATGACTTGAGGTCGCACTCGCAGAGCTGTCGTCATCTGGGCCCGTATTTATCAAGCTTCTTAGAATTACTCTTAAGAACACTGCTAAGACTTGACTTAAGAGTAAGAAAATTCTTGGCTCAAAGCTGCGCTTAAAAGTTAGTTATTAAACATCTCAGTCCTACTTTTAGTGAAGTGTAGGACTAAATCTTAAGTGTCAGTCAGTTAAGTTAGAGCTGATTCACAACACTTTGCTGTGCCGCAAACGAGATTTTGGAAGACGACATAGGCAAGATCCAATCACTGAATAGTAAATTAAAGATCAAAAAAGATTTCCAGCAAGTTTTCCACTATTTCTCAATTAAATATTTCAAACGAGTGTGATGTTAACTGACCTGCCTATATAAAGCCTAGAGTTAATGATGTAATCATAGCCATCATGGATTCCAAAAGATAACCGAACTGGAGAGAATAAAAAACACTGCTTGCTGTAGTTGACTTTCTGAGTGGAGAATATGGAATCTGCGATTCCACTGGCCAATCCCTCTCCACCACACTTCGTGTGATACGATGTGCCCTGTGAAGGGATATATTATATATTGCCTATATTGGGATCCAGTGTTCTATTAATAAACTATGAAACAATTGTGAATAAATAGCTTACAAAAAGGCTACCTGTTGTAGTTCATTTGGGCTTCTGTCAGTGGCATATGGAAAGGGGTGAGCAGCCACGAACGGGTATCCTCTGTCGGCAGAAAGTGCCTTTCAAACAGCTGCTTCGGGCCACTTTCATTCAATATCGCGCGTCATGGGTAGACCAAGGCCATTTGGGTACCACATCCAAAATATTGTAGTCTGCATCAAACTCAACTTGTGCGTTGATTCTGTGGTACCTTTTCTTATTCATATAAACATTCTCGTGGACGCTGGGAGCAATGATCTTTATATAAGTGTCATCGATTGCCCCTACTACTCTTGGGAAGCCGGCTATTTGCATGAATTGTGTTAGCTTCTGTTGGATTATGCGGGGTGTTGTTGGGAGGTCAGTGAAACGCCTGACAATGTGTTGAGCTGTAAGTGCAATAATTGTTTCCATTACAGTTCGGCTTATTGATGGTTGTGATGGGCCAAATCATCAGCATTGCGTTGCAAACAAAGCATAATCACCACCTTCAATTAATCTGAAAATGAATTGCTGCATAAATGTAATTGGTGAAATGACGTTCCTGTAACATCCGGCCCATGGAGGGCTGGGTATTGACTTTTTCAGTTATCCTTTAGTGTTTCTTGTGTATATGTTTTGTTGCTTTCAGTGTTTACACGGTGGTTTTGTTGTTAGATTTATTCCTCATGTGTCCTCATTGTTTTGCCCTTTGTGTGTTGGTGTTCAGGTTCCTCCCCAATGTGTGGTAGATGCCTCCCCCTTGTGCCCCTGTTGTGTATTGCATGTTCCCACATTTCACTCCCATGTCTTGTCACATGTTTCTTGTTACCCAATAGATCACGGTGTAGTTAATTTCCAAGTCCAGGTGTCTTTCATTGTCATCATTAGTATGTGTATTTAGCTTTAGTGTTTGGTCTTGTCTCTTGTCGTTCAATGTGTTCCTGTTACGCGTTCCTGTGTGTGTTATTGTATTTCTTAGTAAGCCCCACGTGGCAGTATTATTTTGATTCCTCTATGTATTAGGAAATAAAGCTATCGCATTAGCACAAACTCCTTTGCTCCTGTCTCTCTCATCTACATACACCGTGGGATTCGTGACAGTTCCTCACTCAGTCGCTGACGAAGATGATGCCTGCTCTGTCCAAACAATACCGTTCTTAATTAATTAAGCGGCGTCAAACAATTAAAAAAAACATTATTCTCCTAAAAGATTTGCGCACGTCTCTGTCTACGGCATCACAAGCCCCTACTGGCAACTCTTAACCACTTGAGAGACCTCTTGAGCGGTCTTAAATAGCTGGGAGAGTAAGAGTGATTCTTAGCTTTGAGAAATTTGATAACTTGCTTTTAGACTTAAGTTTGAGAGTAGGAGTACATTTTGTCAATTCTCAGCACTTAACACTACAATGGCACTTTGAGAAGCTTGATAAATACGGGCCCTGTTTAACACGCCTCTGGCCCCCCTATATTAGATACAACAATGTGATTGGTGCAGCTCGGCTACAAGGGCAAAGTTAATGAGCAGCCAGAGTAACTTGCTGAGCAAATTCAAATTGTGCTCTTGCAAGAACTCTGGATTTCCAGGGTAGGAGAGCACAATATTTTACCTAAATGCCTGTTTTATCTCCCTCTTTAATTTCCATTATTAGGGGTCCCAGCCCGAAAGGGCTGGGAACCGCGTTTGCAAAGCAACATTCACAGTTTCAGCTGAGCTGTGGAACGCTATTTTCATAAGGATTATTATTAGGCGTCCAAGCCTGAAGGGTTCACAGCTCCTGTTTTCATCATCACAAACCAAGTGCTGGAGACTTGAAACTTTGTCAGATGGTAGTTCAAAAATTGAGGAGAGGTTCAGAGAATATGATCAATTGCACGAAACTACTCATAACTCCTAGACCATAAGTCATAGAATCAAGTGCCTTATAGCATTGGAAAGCTGGACTCCTGATGAACCAAAATTATATCTCTCATTTCATTTCCGCCATGATAGATTCTCCGCCATTTAGAATTTTGTCAAAAAAATACTTTTTCAAACTAGTCCTAGGTTTTTCACCCGATTGGAACCAAACCAGTGCAGAAATGTTCTTTGGAGTCTGATTATCAATACTTATCGAAACAACTTTGAAATTCCGATTCACGGTCGCTAAGGGGTGCAAAATGACCGTTGTGGGAGGAGCCTATTTTAGTAAAATGGCTATAAATCGAGAAGTAAATGAGAACTTCACCAAACTGGGCACACATGTGAATGGGTTCAATCCTATGAAAACGTCATTACAAAGTGCCGGGCAATAATCATTGTTTGTGCGACACTGCAACCATAAGTATGGAGGATATAGACCATTTCTGTGTTTGTATACAACAATGACGTGTTTTGTGGGCAGGGCCGAACTGGTGGCAGAAAGTGACATCTCTACTGTAGCTTTGTGAGGTGTTTACGCCAAAATTAGATGTACAACCTAGAAATGGATAATCCGGACACCTTTTCCAATTATTTTAATGGCTTGGCAGCAAAAGACAGGTTATCGTACACTAATAAGCTAACCCTTAGCAACGAGGTGAAGTTTCCTGACCCGTACTCACTGCCGGGTCAATGGGTGAGGGATCCAACTAAATGGCCCAAGTTACAATGAAAAACTCAAGGCATACAAATCTCTTGACGCATACAATTTTGTTCTTTGTGGTCATGTCCAGGACATTGATTACCAAGATTTGTCTAATGAGTTTTGTGTGTTACTGACCGACGTACTGCCTAGCCAGCGGCAAGGACATAAAACGGAGCTATACAAGATGTGGGCTATTGTAAACAAGCCGAACAACTACATACTGACGGCGAACTGCACTTGCATGGCTGGGTTCGTATTACTTTATTTTTATTGTTCACATGTATGTTACAATGTAAATAACTACTGCTGCTACTACTAATGTGTAATACTGTATGTAAAAATGTAGGCTAATCATCACAGGTTAGGGTCGTGCTACAGCCATGCAGCTGCACTGCTTTTTAAGGTTGAGCTGTATGTCAGGATGGGAAGGACAGAGACAGCAAGCACATCAGGGACCTGCATGTGGAAAGACATGTCCAGGAGAGAGGTCAAGCCAGCACCCCTGAGTCAGATCAATTTCAGCAAGCCAAAGAGGACAGCCAGCCAGCTCAAAGTCATTCCTGAGAAAAGTGGCAAGCTTAATGTGAAAGGCATGATCATGATGAATTGATTTCAGTGTAAACAAGTTCATTTTAATCATATTTATCATCAATGAAAATATATAGCGAATAGTTTTACCTTTAAAAATACTAGCTGGAAATTTAACAGGACATAAATTGATTGTTTAGGAGAGGACTCAAACTGAGACTTTACAAAGAATACATAACTTCTGTATCTGAGACTAATGACCATCTTTGTTACATTATAGAGCTCACAGATGATGACCTAAGGGAGCTAAGAGGCCTTGCACCTAATGCAGCAATTCTCACTAGTATGGACCTCAGTGACACAGACTCTGCTTCTGAATCGGACACTGAAACAAACCTACCAGAGCCACTTACATATGTTTATGACCAGCAGTTAAGGGGCCTCCCACCACATATTCTAAAGGAGAAGAGTCTTGAGATGTTTCAGAGACTTAGAAACAAGCATACATCTGATCAATGTGATACCCTTGAGCTTACTACCAGGGAGCAATCAAAATGCAGGGCTTGGCACACACACAGAGAGGGCAGAATAACAAGCACAAACTTCCACCGTTTGTGCACAGCTGGAGAACCTACAGACAATGACATTAAACACATCATGCATTACAATAAGACAGAGGATCTACGAGTGCCGGCTGTACTCTGGGGGAGAGAAATGGAGGATACAGCAAGGAAATGTTACATTGAGGAAATGAGAAAAAGGCACATTAATTTCTCTGCTAGACTCTCTGGTCTTGTTGTTCGCTCAGACCACTTACATCTTGGTGCATCACCTGATGGGATTGTGAGCTGTTTATGCTGTGGGAGGGGAACACTGGAGATTAAATGCCCATATAAATACAAAGAGGGCCTGACCAGATGCAATGACGACCCACAGTTCTGCCTTGACACAGCCGGACAGCTGAAGATGAACCACCCATACTATTACCAGGTCCAGCTGCAGATGTTTGTGTGTAATGTCCACTACACTGACTTTGTAGTTTGGACTAAACAGGCCATGGTCATCAATCGTAACGTGAGAGATGAAGACTTGCTGCTGAGAGCCATGCCCAAGGCTGAACAACTCTTCCTTGACCATCTCCTGCCAGAGCTGATAACCCAGAACATGGACACCAGCCTCCTAGATGAACACACAGTGTACTGTCCTCACTGCAACAGGCCAGACTATGGCAAGATGATTCACTGTGCCAAGTGCAAAAGTCATTTCCACTACAAGTGTGTTCAGATCAAAAGAAAGCCATCTAAGTGCCTTTGCAAACAGTGCAATACCTAAGAATATACAGTAGATTGAAATGGGCATAATGTAAACAGTTCAAAGCAAGTTCATGTACATTGTTCCTTTACAATCTGCAGCTTTAGATCAGTGGTCATCTTATGTGTACTGTACATTTGCTCTACAATGTTTGGTATTACAAGTAGTAAAGTTGTTCCTAATGTCTGTAATTTGATCGATAATACTACAATGTTCAACATACACTGAACAAAAATATAAAACACAACACTTTTGTATTTACACCTAAAATGTTATGTTCATTTGAAAAAAATGGTTTGTAAAAATTGCAACATTGATTTTGTATACATGTAGTGCTATATGGAATTCATTGTTGAAAGAAAAGAAAAACTTTCAATACAGCCATGTGAACTTTTATCCAAAGTTTTATTCATATTAAAGTAAAGGATTCATTCGACACACCATTTCAGACTTGTATTGAGCAGTAGGTTAACTATTAGAGCAATGTGGTAATGAGAACAGACATTGCAAATATAAAACATTTTTAGTGTATATATATATATATCTATATATATACTAAAAATGTTTTATATTTGCAATATAAAATATATCTATATATATATATTATACATATTGTAAAACTTAAATGGTTTAATACTTTGGTGTAAATATCAGAAGTCAATCTAAAGCAATTAAAATACTCAATGCATTAAGAGAAAACCATCCCACGGTTAATCCACAATGAAACCCTGGAAACTTACTGTGAGTACCACCCATCGCAGATCAACATGAAAGCCCTTTGCTTCATTTTCACAATGTGAATGCCTTGTTAGTGTGGCTATCTTTTAGGCACTACACTTTGGCAAAGATTTGTTAAGGCCCCACACACAATCACTATATCATCCAGGTCTACCTGAGTAATTGGAATTACAGATGTCAATTCCAATTACTCAGGTAGACCTCCTGAGTAATTGGAATTACAGATGTCAAAATTTTGAATTTCTTCCATCGACCAATGACTCTTTCCACATGTATTCTCACATTTGACAGTCTTCTTGAGTCAACTTCATTAGCAGAAAGCTGTTTCTTGCCTTTTGTGAAGTGAGGAATATGAAGTGTGGCTCCGTATGCTGCTAGGTCCTCCCTTATTAAAAACCCTCGATCAGCCAAAGTTTCATCCTTTGGTTCCAGCAGTTCAAAGAATCCAGATTTTGATGTTATTTCTTTGTCAGAAACGCGCCCACCCCAACCTGGTGACAAAATTGAAATTGCTTCTGCTGGTGTTACACCAATTAAGTATTTAACCTGTTAATCCACAGGGAAACCGGCACCGGGACCTTTTCGCGCACGTCACATACATTGATTAATTACATATTGTAAACATGCTCAAAACCCGTCATGTTATATACTGCTAGAACGGCAAGGATCTCATCTATAAAGATATCCAAACTGTTTTTTCCAAAAGCAAATAATATAGATACATGGATTGTATAAACTCACAACAACAAAATTGACTACCGCATTTTCGGCAAGTATATGCGACGTATATGTGATCAATAAACAAACATTTCTCAACCTAGCCACGA
>JACXGM010033400.1:0-12290 GCA_016801145.1 Umbra pygmaea
CCGGGCAGGGTCTCTCTTCCTCTTCCTCGCTTGTTCATTGGAGTGTTTGTGAACCACTCTTTGTCTGGCCCCTCACCTGAGACCAATTTGCCATGGGAGACCCTACCAGGAGCACAAAACTCCAGACAACACAGCCCTCAGGTTCATAGGGACACACAAACCTCTCCACCACGATAAGGTGATGGTTCCCGGAGAGGTATATATTTTGGATCAAATAATGAAACTTAGGTCTGGACATAATTGGGCACTGACACAACTGTATAAAAAGAAAATGAACAAGTGCTGATAATCAACGACAGTGAGTAGGGCTGGGTGATATGGCCCGAAATGTATATCTCAATATACTTTGTAGCTTTAACAACTAAAGATATATATCTCGATATTTAATTATTTTTAAACTTTGGAAAATGTGTACACATATGTAAAGAAAAAAAGGGAATTTTCTTTATTAAAATTAACAAGTGAAGAATTGCACTTTCTTTGTCAAAGAGGTGTGCAAGACAGAGATATTGTTTTGGAACATTTACCAATCTATGTAAATTTAATATTGAAATCTATTATAGTAAAACAATAATGCTCAATCATATTAAATGTGGTGAGAAAGTATGACAAATTAGAGCTGGGCAATATGGAAAAAATCTAATATCATGATATTGTTGACCAAATACCTCAATATCAATATTGTGGCGATATTGTAGGGTTGACTATTGGTGCTTACAAAGAAATGTTTACACAATAAGATTTTTGATAAATAATCATCATTGATGTGTATATAATAATTAAGTGGGGTAAAGGCAAGAGAAGTTAGAACAGTCTGATAAGTTCAGAAAATTACATGACTTTACTGTAATCCAGCCTTTAAAACCAGAAAAAGATAACACTTTTGTCCTATCACGATATTACGATATCCAAAATCTAAGACAATAATCAGTCTAATATCACGATATCGATATAATATCAATATATTGCCCAGCCCTAATGGTGAGTAAATAGAACTAAAACAGATGTGAAACAGAAGTAAAACAGAAACGAATGTAGAAGCAAATAAACTGGGCGAAGGACAACTAAACTAAAAGTTAAGGGTGACACATTTGACATTTTGTGTGCGTCAAAAGGTTCAGTGGTTAAGGAGTTGACAGTTCGATTCCCGACTGTGCCAAATGTCATTGTGTCCATGGGCAAGGCACTTTACCTTAAGTTGCACCAGGGGGAAGGTTCCTGTACTCGCTCTGGATGAGAGTGTCTGCTAATTGACTCAAATGTCAAATCTTGTGTGTTTGTTTTTAGATGTTCACTGTTAACTGTTCTTTACAGTATAGATTTACTTTATAGGAAGGTTTCATTTCATTATATTTAAAATAATCACTTTTTTATTTCATGTACATAAGACCTTTGCACAGTCCTAGCTCACACCTTTTTACAGGAACAGAGTTTTCGGTAAAATAAATAACTGCTTTGTTTGAA
The DNA here is from genome assembly GCA_016801145.1 of Umbra pygmaea. NCBI lineage: Eukaryota > Metazoa > Chordata > Actinopteri > Esociformes > Umbridae > Umbra > Umbra pygmaea. Next base: position 1,465 of record JACXGM010033400.1, read on the forward strand.
CAATTTTTCGAGTGTTTTTATCCTGCCACTGATAACTCAACAGGCTGCCTTAGTACTACACAACTTTTATTTAATTTCTTTAAAGGGGCATTGTGTAGAATTTTCATCCTGTGAAACCAGCTCTCATTTCTTTCAGTGACCAGCTTACAACTCTGTAAATATATACAGAGTCCTGTATTGCCCTGCTGGTTTGTTTCTAAAGCTAAGCAGGTTTGGGGCTGGTTAGTCCCTGGAAGGGAGACCAGTGCTGCTGGAAGTGGTGTTGGGGGGCCAGTAGGGGGCACTCTTCCCTCTGGTCTAAAGATCAATCCCAATGCCCCAGGGCAGTGACGGAGACATCTGCCCTGCTTAGGGTGCTGTCTTTCGGATGGGACGTTAAAAGTGGGTGTCCTGACTCTCTGTGGTCATTAAAAATCCCATGGCACTTATCGTAAGAGTAGGTGTTAACCACGGTGTCATGGCCAAATTCCCAACCAGGCCTCACCTCAATCACAGCCACCTAATAATCCCCCTCCTTCCAAATTGGCACGTATAAATACTCATCTCTCCACCTGATAGCTGATGTGTGGTGAGCATTCTGGCGCAAAATGGCTGCCAGGTGGGTGCTACACATTGGTGGTGGATGAGGTGGGTTTTCCCCCTCACTGTGTAAAGCGCTTTGGGTTCTTGAAAGGTGCTATATAAGCTGAACAAATTATTATATATCTTCAATTTTACCATTATTTAACCAGGCAGGTTGACTAAGGACTGGAGATGTGACAAATGGACAATTTTCCTTAATGTTTAAACCGGCATTTATTTTTAAATCTGTTTTCCAGTAAACAAATAAATTATTAAAAAATGTCACGACTTGGCACTTGTTGTTGGTCATGATTTCATCAAAATATTGGCCAATTCATGCCATATGGCAAGTTATTAGGAGATATATTGTGCTAATCAATGGAAGATGGAATTAAAAATGACAGAAATAAATATTAGCTATATGAGAAGGTAAGCGTGCTATTCAGTAATAATGTGTTGGAAAAGCAAAGGTTATGTACTCTTAATTAGAAAACAGTAGAATAAGCTAACTCGCACATACTGTAGCTCCTCTCTGTTTAATGCAGTACTACCAGTGGCGTAGCAAAACTTTCTGGGCCCTGTACATAGGCAGTCCCTGAGGGCGCCTCCCCTCATTCTCATATTTTCAAGGGTCCTTCTACACATCAAGGCCCTATATACTAATTACTACGATTTATAAAATAAGTCAATCATACAGTCACATTCTCCTCACCAGTATACCTCTTGTCTGTAAGCATCTGCTAGCTAATTAAGTAGCTACCATACAGTAGTTACCAAACATTTGCTTCTCCTGATTTCACAGCACTGTTGCATTAGGCACTTTATGTTTTATGGTAATCGCTACACAGTTATTGATGGTGATAATTGTACTTTTATTTTAATCTAGTAAAAAAACAATGTTTAAATATTTTAACGTGTAAACAATTCACACACTAAGAACTCTTATTTGCAGTAACATCCTGAGGGGGAATGGGAGTTGGTGCTACATGTCAGTCCCGTCTTCAATATTCAGTAACCACAGACGCAAAATTCTGCCCATTGCCCTTTTAACGGATTCCAGTAGTACTACTACACACCTAAATCTCTCAAGTTTGTGATAGAAGACTCACTTTGTGGTACTCTGGGAGACATTAGAGCCTGCAGCATCCGTGGTGTTTGGTGCCTTGCGTAGGGAGGCATTGAGGTTGTCCATCCAGTCCGACACCTGTTTTAGGCCACATTCCACGGTGGACACCACATTCTGGACTGCCATCAGGTACTCTGGGGTAGGGTAGATGCTGTCATGTTTTGCCATGACAAGGTGGTCATCGTTGGTGAATGGTTGGATGGATATCTGAGAGAAAATATAAAAATGAGGAAAGTGATTCTTCAGAGGAAGAAAAGCTGCAGATGATTTATCAAGTAACAGTATGACGTTAGCTGGGTTTCAGACATCTTACATAAATACATTACTATACCTAGCATATCCACAGTAAGAACTGCACTGTGACAAATGACCAATGTGTTAGAAAATTATCCAACAAAGTGCAAGATCAATTAGTAAAATATAAATATTTGGCATAACAACACAATTTATTGACCAACCTTACTATAGTTCAATATAATATTAATTATTATTTTACTATCAAGTGGCCTTTCAGTTTAAGATGTGACGAACCGTGGATTACAATCCCAGGGCTGATGGGAAAATAACAAAGTGTTTGTTTACAGGTGTATCCTTGAGCAAAGCACTTAACCAGAAAAAAAAATATATATATATATACAGTGCCTTGCGAAAGTATTCGGCCCCCTTGAACATTTCAACCTTTTGCCACATTTCAGGCTTCAAACATAAAGATATAAAACTGTAATTTTTTGTGAAGAAGCAACAACAAGTGGGACACAATCATGAAGTGCAACGAAATTTATTGGATATTTTAAACTTTTTGAACAAATAAAAAACTGACGAATTGGGCAAGCAAACATTATTCAGCCCCTTTACTTTCAGTGCAGCAAACTCTCTCCAGATGTTCAGTGAGGATCTCTGAATGATCCAATGTTGACCTAAATGACTAATGATGATAAATAAAATCCACCTGTGTGTAATCAAGTCTCTGTATAAATGTACCTGCTCTGTGATAGCCTCAGAGGTCCGTTGAAAGCACAGAGAGCATCGTGAAGAACAAGGAACACACCAGGCAGGTCCGAGATACTGTTGTGGAGAAGTTTAAAGCCGGATTTGGATACAGAAAGATTTCCCAAGCTTTAAACATCCCAAGAAGCACTGTGCAAGCGTTAATATTGAAATGGAAGGAGTATCAGACCACTGCAAATCTACCAAGACCCGGCCGTCCCTCTAAACTTTCAGCTCATACAAGGAGAAGACTGATCAGAGATGCAGCCAAGAGGCCCATGATCACTCTAGATGAACTGCAGAGATCTACAGCTGAGGTGGGCGAGTCTGTCCATTGGAAAACAATCAGTCGTATACTGCACAAATCTGGCCTTTATGGAATAGTGGCAAGAAGAAAGCCATTTCTGAAAGATATCCATAAAAAGTGTCGTTTAAAGTTTGCCACATGCCACCTGGGAGACACAACCAGCATGTGGAAGAAGGTGCTCAGGTCAGATGAAACCAAAATGGAACGTTTTGGCAACAATGCAAAACGTTATGTTTGGCGTAAAAGCAACACAGCTCATCACCCTGAACACACCATCCCCACTGTCAAACATGGTGGTGGCAGCATCATGGTTTGGGCCTGCTTCTCTTCAGCAGGGACAGGGAAGATGGCTAAAAATGATGGGAAGATGGACGGAGCCAAATATAGGACCATTCTGGAAAAACCTGATGGAGTCTGCAAAAGACCTGAGACTGGGACGGAGATTTGTCTTCCAACAAGACAATGATCCAAAACATGAAGCAAAATCTACAATGGAATTGTTCACAAATAAACATATCCAGGAGTTAGAATGGCCAAGTCAAAGTCCAGACCTGAATCAAATCGAGAATCTGTGGAAAGAACTGAAAACTGCTGTTCACAAACGCTCTCCATCCAACCTCACTGAGCTCGAGCTGTTTTGCAAGGAGGAATGGGCAAAAATTTCAGTCTCTCGATGTGCAAAACTGATAGAGACATACCCCAAGCAACTTACAGCTGTAATCGCAACAAAAGGACGCTCTACAAAGTATTAACTTAAGGGGGCTGAATAAATATATTAAAGTTTGGGGGGCATGAGTCCTTAAGTGTGTCTGTCTGAGGTTAGGTTAAAGCAGGACTGAAGTTTCAGGCCTTGAGAACAACTGCTAATGATGATCATCACATTGATACCATGTGTGCATTATTGATAGCCTACACAGTATGTGAAGATCACCCTTTGGAGCTTTGAGCACAAGGTAAATCCTTCCATTCTTCACATTGCCCATGTATCTCCCCTCTCTCTGTCTGTCTGCGGTGGGTAAGAACACTGTGTTACTTATGATGGTATTTAATCAATCATAGGCTAGCCATGTGGGTACTGGGAGTGAGGCCCAAGGCATTTATCAAACCACACCTCCTCATGTAATTAGGGTTGGGTATCGTTTGGATTTTAACGATTCCGATGCCGAACCGGTACTTTTAAAACGATTCCGATTCCTAAACGATTCCTAAACCGATTCTTGAAAAACTGAAGAAAAAAATAATAATAAAGAAAGGCTCTTATAGAGTTTTGTTATAGAAAATTATTAATAAATAACAGTTACACTATTAAGAAGAAACAACAAAATATATGTTGAGTTGGTATGCTAACTAAACCAGCTTCTTGTAAACCAGTTATTTTGCAGAAAGATTACCATATATGCTTTCTCTGGCAAGTGTCACACACCCACACCATCTTCGAGGACCTTCCGGTTCTCTCAGTCACCGGAATACTAGGATTTTATTAGTGTCAAATCCAGGTTATATATATATATATATATATATATATATATATATATATATTCAGCGGTAGTACCTTATATGTTATTGGTTAGAGGAGGGTAAGTGGACCTCTAGCCTTCTCTATGTTTCATTATAGACACTAGTGTTCCGTTACGCAGCTGTTGCCTATTGTAATTAAGAGAGAATATTACCAGATCATTTGTGGCCTGTATTTTGTTGGTTAATCCGCTGGTGTACCTTGTCTTGTTCTCGATCTGGACATGTCATGTGTATGTTATATTGAGCATCTGATTAAAACCGCCATACCTGCGATTGCTTCCATTCGTAATTCATTGGGACTGAGCGTGACAGCAAGACTGTACAACAAGCTCTCCTGACTTATTGTTTTGCGCTACCGTATCTCAGACATTCTCCCAAATGACGTTCTCAGGAAACTATTTTGAAAACATTATTTAAATTGTATGCCAACATATTGATGGTGTTTTTACGTTGAGCTTCCCGTTTTGTTATTAGGCTATATTCATCCTTCTATTACGTTGCACCTGCATGTTTCATTTCGCCGGTTCATGCAAGAACATTCCACATATTCCATAGCATTCTAAATTATATCTAAATTATATATTAACGTTCACGGTTAAGGTTAGTTGTGGTTACCATTGATTGTATATGTTGTTACTGAGGTTAAAGTTTAGGATTAAGGTTAACATTACAAAAAAATATTATAATATATTATAAAATAATATACTGTGCAACACGCTTGCATCACGCTGGAACGGAGAAAAACACACAAAGCATCCATCTGGATTTGAACTCGCAAACTCCGGGATGAAAGTTAGGAATGTTTTTGGCATTTTAAAAGTAGCCTACATTTACGGTATCTAGCTAATGGTAGACTACAGAGAAAGTGTGATATTTTTACATCCGTTTCGCAGCATCAGAGGGAAAATACTTCAGTCGACACGTTAAGTGGAATCGAAATTAGGAACCGATATTTGCGTTCTGATCCGGTCCGATTCCTCCCGGTTGTGTAGGAACCGGTTCCATAGTGGAACCGGGTTTCGGTACCCAACCCTACATGTAATATCCTCTGACCAAATACCCTTAGTGTGCAATGGCCCAGAGATATAGAAAACTCAGCACTGCTGTGGGGGAAAAGGAAACTAAGCATAAGGATGATGCCATAGAAATGGAATGATTAGAAGTGCAATTCCAATGCAAATAAATGTGGCAGAAGGGTCAGAGTCGCAGCCATTTTTATATGTACCATTCTTTGCAAAGATCTAGCGGCCTACTTCCTCATTAAACCGATTTGCATGTTGTTACCGTGACAACTAATGACAGTCGCCATTTTTTTGTGTACTAATCGAATGACAAAACCGTTTAATAAGGCTTCTATAGATTTCATTTCTATAGATGGTTCACTTTATAACCTGTCTAGGCACAAGAAGGCTACAAAATCCAAGTGGCATGAGCATGGTAGGTTATAAATTAGAAAAACATAAGCCTAGGTACTGTCTTTCACCAAGTTAAAAATCAAGTGATGTTATTTCCTTGTAAATAACAATATTATCACATAGAACAAGGTCAGAATGTCATATTCTGCAAAACAAATTATGCTATTCTATTAACTAGATCATTCAAGCGACATTATCTAACTCTGAATGGAGAATACAGGGGATTTCACACAGGTATTATTTGAATTCATTATCACTGCTGACTTTTTTTTATCCTGAAACTGAACAACGCAGGAGACAACAGGAGATCCCAGAGGAACACAGTAACATAGTAACTTAAAAAAGTAATTATCCATATGGCTTAGAAATTAATTTATCATTGCATAATATTTCCATCAATTATAAATGGATGGAAATATTACAAACAGAAATTAATTACAATGGTGTAACAAATTAAAGCTGCAGAATAAAGAGTACTAGGCTCTAGGCCTGTTTTCAAAGTGTGCAGGATCTTGAAAAACCAATAATAGCACTGTTTAAATAGATTATTCTCTCCCTAACCTGCCTTACAGCAGTGGTATATCTGCTCTAATATACAACTTATTTTTTTTAAAGTTGTGTGAAGATGAATGTTTTCATGATGTTTTTATTTTCACTACAGAGGACTTTATAAGATAGGGTTTTATGGTGAAAGGGGACTGCAACATCTTGCAATTCAAGACAAGACATGTGAATGATACCTCCTTAGCTTCCTAACTATTTGATACATTGATGTTTAGCACTTTGTATCCCAAGTGTTAAAACTGCAAATAGACTAACGTACTCAGTGAATTCTGCTAATTTTGAGATAAATATTACCTCCCGACAACATCATTTAGAGCAATTTGCACCAAAAAATATAATCCAACTCAATGACTTCTCAAATTGTGAACAAAACAATCTTCTAGTAACAGAACTTATTTGTTGTTGTCAAAGCAAGAACTGGCCTAAAAATGTTGTGAATAATCTACCCTCAAAAGAGCGTTTGTGGAGTCCTGTTGTGTCAGACCAAAACATTCATGAAGGTGACTTGAAAGCAGCTTAGAATGTACGATCATCCTACATCCAAATATGGATACTGGTAATTGCAATGCAAACTTTCCATCGCAAACCTCTGTTGCTCAGGGTTGAACATAATTAGGTCCACATTTCCTTCTCCTTAGTTACAAAATCCATTATTATGTAGTCTATGTTTGTTCAATAATCTGCCACTGATGCATGTGCACTTGATTTAAGGAAGATGATCGACTGATCGCTATTATCATACCAAGAGGCAGGTGATGCTGAAAAATCGGACTCCAGGGCATCATTGAATGCAAAACATATTGATAATATGATGTAATTGACAGAAAAGGAGTTTCTACTAGTAATTAAAAATCATGGGTCACACTTGTTCCAGGGTATGGAGATTGAAAAACATTTTGTTTTACTAGAATGTATAGTAGTTGCAGATCAAGGATGGTGTGTTCCATTGACGTACAGTATTTCTCACGTTGGTATTGAGTTTCTCTATAATTGTACTGTTAATATTTTTTACAGTAATGTTTGTGCATTGCTAGTCAGGGGTACCAGTAATTTTGGAGCCCACTGTGTGTTGACATTGGTCAGCACTGATTTTAAGGAGGGGGCAGATTTAAACCAAAACAGATATCACAAACACTAACCAAATCAATCCAGAGCTCAGCAAGACAAGGGAAGCTTGTGACTTGAGATTCCTGTTACCGTTTTCATGTCCATTCCAAAGACCAGGAGCAACACCGTCTGCAGTATGAGCCAGCTGCTGTTTTCTATGCGGTGAAAAAGCCAGAAGTCAATCTGAAACATTAGAATAAGGTTGTTTTTAAGATCTGTAGCTTTATTGTGGTGTCTAGAGACGCATGAAAAGATGCACGCTCAAACCAACATCGTTTTGTTGTCGTTTAAATCAGTACAGTACTGTACCTAGCTAGCTACAGTACAGTAGCTAAGTGGCATGGCTTTGCACCTTGAAAAACTATTCAATTCAATCTCTTTATGTAACTACAGTAGTTAGCTCGAATTGAATAAAAAAAACTTTTTGTAAAAAAAGGTAAAGTTAAATACATATTAAGCAAGGCACATAAAAACAATCTAGCTAGGCACAGTGATTGACATTATCAAGTATCCATGTTCAAAACATTACAATTGCAGCAGCAGACAAACACGGAAGCAGATGCATCCAGGGGCGCTGCTGAGGATTTTGGGCCCCATGAAAAGAATCTTGACAGGGCCCCCAACACAGCTGAGACTTATTTATTGGGGGCTTCTCTGGGCCCCCTCTTAGTCATGGGCCCCGAGAATTGTCATCCTTTACCCCCCCCCCCTTTACAGCACCCCTGGATGCATCAAGCAATTACCGGCATCAACGGAAAAAAATGCTACATACAGAATTGTGGTTGTTAAAACGAAGCAAATCACAAATATTTTGAAGTTCGAATTTTAAAGCTCTAAAACCGTTAGCACAAACCACTTGTGTACACTACAAATCAGAGGCGTAGGGTGTGTTTGGATGTACAGTACACCGGCCCACCCAATTAAGATTCTGGCACACATTTTTATATAATTTTATATATTGGTATACTAGGAAAATTGGTCATTTATGCTGACTGGTCATCTGGACAATTTTTACCTGTGAAAGCATTATGTGCACTTCCAAAGTATTGCGCTTCCATAAACCTTGAATAATAGGGTCTCTAGTATTTCGCAGTCAAGTGTATCACTCCGCCAGGTAGACGAGAGGAACATGTTCGCTGAAATCGTATTGAGATAATCAACGTTATGAAAAGAGTATGAAATGCGATTTTACTGTATGTTTTCTTAAGTTCATTAAAACAAATATTACCATTGTAATAAAGCTGAGAGTATGAGATGTAATAGTTTACTTAAATTTGTATGTTTGTTTTCCATGAAAGAACAACGACTATGTAATCATTGTAGCTCCGCGATTTTTAGATTTGGTTCCCCCTGCTTCTTTACGAAACGAGCAGATTTGTATTTTCTTCTATACATAGAAACTGTTATATAAAGTCCAATGTTGAGGATTAGTTTGTATCCCCATGAATGAATGTGAATATGTATATATTTGTCCTGTGATTTACGCAATTAAAACATATTTCGTCAATTTAGGTGAATGTTTGTTTGTTTAGCAACTAAACAAGCAAGCTGAAATCATCATTGACTTGCTTGGCTGAGGCCTCATTCACTCGCAAGTTATTTAAAAATTGTTGTACTTGTGCACCTATTCCACGAAGACTGCACTTTTCTACAACACTGGTCAAACACATGGATGTATGTTTCTGATAGACATTAACCAAGGAGGTATTACATTGATCCAAGACTACCAATGTTGCAAATGTTGATCAATGTTGGATAATGACTAATTTATCAGTAATTATTCACATAAAATGCTACATTTTCACTACTCATTACTTCAGTGTCTTACTGAAACCTTCAGCTCCTCCATGATAATTCATTTTTTGATTTATCAAAACACATGTAAATTCCTGGGTGTTGTTGTATGAGAATAGATTATTATCTGATGGCCATCCTGTCATGCTATTCATCCTTTTTATAAAATCAATCATATTGTGGGTGTCTGACCAATCCTGCAGTGCTGTAGGAAGTTGGTTCCATGTTACTGCTCTACCTAGAATTTGTTATTTCTTTTATTACTCTTCTTCTTTAAATTTAGGCATAGGTTTTGTTGTCATAATCTATAATATTGAGTGTATCGATAGCTTAATTGCAAACTTAATGGTAGCCAATATAAATTATGCTTTTAAACATAACAATGAATGGAGCAATATGGATAGGTCGGTTGTTTTGTTGTGAGAATGGAAAATGTATTGCAGTAATAATTGGACAGGTTTAACACCTGGAAATGTGCACAATAACAGTTCTGAATGAGTGGGTTTCTGACCGCTGTGCTCTCCTCAAATAAACTTGTTTACATTTACTCTTGATGTAAAGGGTAAAATGTAATTTACTAGTCATCATTATAGCTTTGGGTCATTCATAAAAAAATGCATTCCCTAGCTGATTAATAGGCCTTGTAATTACTGTCACAAACCCTTTTCTGTAGCCTGTTTTCCCTGTGTGTTTGCCCCCTCAAAGACAAACCCTGACAATAACTGTGTATTAAAATGTTAAATCTATCTGTGATACAAAAACTAACCTGTAGAGATAATGTAAACAAGTCCTGTCTATATATATATATATACATATATATATTAATCATCACTTTAAAAAAGTGAGGTTAATTATATCTGGGAAGTTTTAGTATACAATATACAGTTTCCTATTTATCTTTTTTTTGCTGTTTAGAATCATTTTGACTGAATCTAGGGAGTTGATATGACTCATAAAGGCAACAGAAACAGTATTTTGATAACATGAATTATTCTACTATTTTAATAATAAATCCTCCTCACTATGTTTAAACTCACAAATCAAACACAAACCAAATCACAAACACATGCTAAAAATGCAAGGAAGTAAAAGTTAAGAGGAACATTTTAGAATTTGTAATGCTGATAACAGTATGTCAACTCCCATTTTGAAGGGAATAATTGCATGTTGAATTGGAGTAAAGACAGCAATCTTGAATATGAACTTGTGTTCTGTTGGAACTTGAAGAGTAGCAAAACATGAATATTAAATAGTAAACACAACAAATTACACACCAAAATTGATTTAAACACAAAGAAAATATATAGGGCCTGCCATATAAATGATTGGTTTACCTGATGTTGTACAGTTAGGTGCACTGGCAGATGAACCTGAAGTCTCAGTACACAAGACCGGAATGTTGTGTGTGTGTCTGTGTGTCTGTGTGTGTGTGTCTGTGTGTGTGTGT
>JACXGM010033401.1:0-12371 GCA_016801145.1 Umbra pygmaea
TATATTTACTCTGCCTGGTATCCACCTGATTATAACCATTATGATGTTTATATACAATCTATATTTACTCTGCCTGGTATCCACCTGATTATAACCATTATGATGTTTATATACAATATATATTTACTCTGCCTGGTATCCACCTGATTATAACCATTATGATGTTTATATACAATCTATATTTACTCTGCCTGGTATCTACCTGATTATAACCATTATGATGTTTATATACAATATATATTTACTCTGCCTGGTATCTACCTGATTATAACCATTATGATGTTTATATACAATCTATATTTACTCTGCCTGATTATAACCATTATGATGTTTATATACAATCTATATTTACTCTGCCTGGTATCTACCTGATTATAACCATTATGATGTTTATATACAATCTATATTTACTCTACCTGATTATAACCATTATGATGTTTATATACAATATATATTTACTCTGCCTGGTATCCACCTGACTGAGTGGTTGTGATCTGGGAGATTAGGAAGAGTGCTGTTGTTTTACGTAGCACAGATCCCGTTTCGAGTCTGGGTTATTTATTGCAGCACAAAAGGTAGAGTTCCATACTCAAGTTGAAATTATTATCCATCTGAAATCTCCTTCCATCTCAAAAAACCCACCTTTCCAAACAAATAATCCATTTAAATGTCATATGAGTGACAACTGATTCTAGCCTATCAAAATAGAGATCAGTATATGTCCCCTTCCCAGCCTACACACATTAAGCTCATATTTAATTATATTTTGATTTATGGTGAAATGTCTGAGATGAGATAACTTAAGATTGCTGGTTACGTGTTTTCTGTGTCAATTTCCACAGGGTAATTGTGTGACTGGGGTTCACTTGTCCTGTGTAGGTCCCCATTTGCCACCAAAACAGGAGCCCCATAGGTAATAAACTGCGATGCACTGTGTTCTGACACCTTTCTTTCAGAACCAGCATTCAGTTTTTCAACAATCTGCTAGTTCGGACCACAAGGGCCCGCCTTCGCTCCCCACGTGCATCAATAAGCTGCAGCTCTTGTGGGGTGTTCCCGGTCTGCAGTGATCAGTACCTATCAAAAGTGGACCAAGGGAGGAAAAGCGGTGAACCAGCGACAGGGTCATGGAGGGCCAAGGCTCATAAATGCACGTGGGGAGCAAAGGCTGGCCCGTGTGGTCCGATCAAACAAACTCACCAGGTGGTTGCTGTAAATAAGGATATGTTGTCATCTTGCCTGTTAAACTAAAGGGTAAATGAATAATTAACATGATTAACAGTTGTTGCATATTCATATTTGTGATCAGTGTATGAGGGGATTAGTGCTGTTTTTACTAACTGGAAATGTGCATTGACACTTCCCTGAAATAAGCCTCTGTTCTTCATGATGTTGCCAGCAACAACCACATACACAAACCAACATCAAATCCCGGGTACTTGTCTGTGGTATCAGTAATGTTAGTAATGTGTCCTAATGTAATTCTTGTCTCAGACTATATAACATACTCTCCATTCCAAACTATTATGTAAGTTGGCATTAAGTGTCATAAACATTACATTTTTGGTTTTTCAATCAAACTCATGGATGCTATTGTGTCTCCAGGCTCTTTGGATCATTGAAAACTACCTCAGACACCTGTGGTAATTAGTTTGCCAGGTGAGCCCACATAAAGGAAAACTGCTAAAGAAGGATGTTCCACATTATTAAGCAGGCCACAGGTTTCAAGCAATGTGGGAAAGAAAAAGGATCTCTGCTTCGGAAAAGCGTTAAATAGTGCAATGCCTTGGACAAGGTATGAAAACACTAGAAATTACACAAAACCTTAAGAGTGACCATCGTACTGTGAAGAGATTTGTGGATGATTCAGAGCAGACGGGTTTGTGCAGATACAGGCATAATGAGGAAGGTTACTGCCACACAAATTCATCGGATTAAGAGAGCAGCTGCTAAAATGCCATTACAAAGCAGCAAACAGGTATTTGAAGCTGCTGGTGCCTCTGGAGTCCCGCAAACCTCAAGGTGTAGGATCCTCCAGAGGCTTGCTGTTGTGCATAACCTACTATTCAGCCACCTCTAACCAATGCTCACAATCAGAAACGGTTGCAGTGGGCCCAGAAATACATGAAGACTAATTCTCAAACAGTCTTGTTTACTGATGAGTGCCGTGCAACCCTGGGATGGTCCAGATGGATGGAGTAGTGGATGGTTGGTGGATGGCCACCATGTCCCAATAAGTCTGCGACATCAGCAAAAGAGGTGGTGTAGTCATGTTTTTGGCTGGAATCATGGGGAGAGAGCTGGTAGGCCCCTTTAGGGTCCCTGAAGTTTTGAAAATGTATATAGTATACACAATACTGTGTGTAAACTATATACAAAGTATATAGATTTTCTGACTCACAACTTTCTTCCATGGTACAAAAAGAAAAACTGTGCAAATCCGTAGCAAAATCATCTTCATGCATGACAATGCGCCATCTCATGCTGCAAAGAATACCTCTGTGTCATTGGCTGCTATGGGCATAAATAGAGAGAAACTGATAGTGTGGCCCCATCCTCCCTGACCTCAACCCTATTGAGAACCTTTGGAGCATCCTCAAGCAAAAGATCTATGAGGGTGGGAGGCAGTTTACATCAAAACAGCAGCTCTAGGAGGCTATTCTGACATCATGCAAAGAAATTCAAGCAGAAACTCTTCATGAACAGACATGTAAGAATTGTGAAGGTGATATCAAAGAAGGGGTCCTAATATATAACTTGATGTGTTTGATTGAAATAGCTTTTGATTTCAGTAAATATGACCTCCTGATGCTGCAAATTCAAAAAATGATCATTTTTAGTTCTTTACAACCTATAAGATGTTTTAAAACTCTGTTGTGCATAATCAATTTGGAACAGTGCATTTAGAGTTTTTTATTTTTGAAAAATAATCTGTTTTCATTGGGTGATTGACTTATACCCTAATGGTTGGTGACTTAAAAATTATACTGTCTCTTGACTATTCATGAAAATCAGTGTAAAATATCATTTGCATAATCATTTGGAAAGTGGTGTACTTGTTTGTTGAACTTTATTGTGTCTTTTCAAGAGCCATTGACTAAGGCTTCCCCTGCATTCCACAATACTATTCGTTACTGGGGGTGAATTATAAACTCTACGTAAAGGACGCATGCTCGTCCCACTGGCTTGCATTGGGCTCAGCTGAACCAACCAACCCAAGCTTAACACTGTTTGATTGGACCCAGAACACCAGTGTTGGTCTTGGCAGACAAGGCTGACTCAATGTTGGAGCTGACATATGAACACCTGCCCTGGTCAATGGCAGTGGTTTGTGTGTTTGTGAGCGTGTCAGTGCCTGTTTATGTTTAGTACTTAGACACTCACTATGGTAAAGGAGTGAGTTTTACCTGACTCTCTCTCTCTCTCTCTCTCTCTCTGCCAGCCTCTGAATCGTGCCCAAAAGAATGCTAAATATGTTTCACTAAGGTCATTGACGTCAGAAAACGAACTCTTCAGAATCTCAGCTATGGGGCAACAGTCCAGAAACTCAAACATTTATGCTATGGTACTGGAAGTCAAGCCAGGTTGTGTACAAGGACATTTACTGGCATCCTAAGTCAGTTTTCTCATTCATTACCAGGCTGCCAGAGGCCAGCATTCTCACAGTGACTTGGTTCAAGTTCAGGGTTTAGCAGCATCTGGTGATCCAGGAAGTATACAGAAATTCCAGTTCTCCTCAATGGCATTTCAAACCTGAATTGGAATTTTACCTTAACTCTGGTCAACACCACGATCAGATACAGCGGATTAGCCTATTAACACACAGAATATGTAAGCAATAAGGCACAAGGGGGTTTGGTATATGGCCAAAGTATCTGCAATAAACCACAAACCCCAGAGATGCATTTTTGCTGCGATGACGCAAATATCAAGGTAATTAAAGCCGTAAAAATGTGATCTGATTCACTGCACTGTATGGTGTCATTCATATTACACGGCTATCAAAGAATCAGCATTCAAGATTAGAAAAACCTAATTGAAGGACATACCTATGGCAATCTAACCCTAGTTAGCTGTATGTTTCCATGTCAAGAATGCATGAGTCTGTACCTCTGCAAGGTGAAGCATAAAGCACTTAGGTGCAAAAGAGCAACATTTAACATCGCCCTCTGCTGGGCATTTAGACTACTTACTTGTACATTTTAATGAACAGCCATAAAGAGTTGCAGTATCATGTTCTTCACCAGATGCTTCCAGCCTACTGTTAACAACATCATGGATGAGTTTGAATTGCCATCCCCTGGCAGTTGAATACGGTTCAGCTTGGAATTACATGCTCTGACATGATACAATGCGATTGACACATGTAACCTCAGAGCAGGGAAACACCACGTCTCTAATGGACAGACTACAGAAACATTAAAAGAGCACATGCAATAGTTTACTTTGGTTGCCTAATGCCTTACTCACTGGGTAAATAGTAATGAGTGAATAGCAAAGACTGAAGTTGGTCAGTGATCAGTGCTCAAACGGACTGGTATCCAGGCCATCTCGGTTGAATCTTCGGGAACTTCCAGGCTAAGTTGGTTGAATCTTCGGGAACTTCCAGGCTACGTTGGTCAAATCTTCAGGAACATCCAGGCTACGTTGGTCGAATCTTCAGGAACATCCAGGCTACGTTGGTCGAATTTTCAGGAACATCCAGACTACGTTGGTCGAATCTTCAGGAATATCCAGGCTACGTTGGTCGAATCTTCACGAACATCCAGGCTACGTTGGTTGAATCTTCAGGAACATCCAGGCTATGTTGGTTGAATCTTCACGAACATCCAGGCTATGTTGGTCGAATCTTCAGGAACATCCAGACTACGTTGGTCGAATCTTCAGGAACATCCAGGCTACATTGGTCGAATCTTCAGGAACATCCAGGCTATGTTGGTTGAATCTTCAGGAACATCCAGGCTATGTTGGTTGAATCTTCAGGAACATCCAGGCTCTCTCTATTAAATCTTCAGGAAAATCCAGACTACTTGACAAGTACATGAAGTCTACGCAGAGTCAATATTTGCAGTGTTGATCCTTGTTTTTCAAGACCTCTGCAATCTGCTGTCAATTAACCTCTAGGCCACATTCTGACTGATGGCAGCCCATTGTTGCATGATCAATGCTTGAAGTTTGTCAAAAGTTGTGGGTGTTTGTTTGTCCACCCACCTCTTGAGGATCAACAACAAGTTCTCAATGGGATTAAGGTCTGGGGAGCAGGGGCGCTGCTAAGGATTTTGGGCCCCATGAAAAGAATCTTGACAGGGTCCCCAACACAGCTGAGACAGGGCTTCTCTGGGCCCCCTCTTAGTCATGGGCCCCGAGAATCGTCATCGTTTACCCCCCCTTTACAGCGCCCCTGCTGGGGAGTGTCCTGGATATGGACCCAAAATGTCTATATTTTGTTCCCCGAGCCACTTAGTTATCAACTTTGCCTTATGGCAAGGTGCTCCATCATGCTGGAAAACGCATTGGTCATCACCACACTGTTCTCTGATGGTAGCGCTCACCTTGTCTTGTTTTACCAAAGGCCCAAACAATCGGAAAGGGGATTCATCAGAGAGAATGACTTTACCCCAGTCCTCAGCAGTCCAATCCCTGTAGTTTTCGCAGAATATCAGTCTGTCCCTGATCTTTTTCCTGGAGAAAAGTGGCTTCATTGCTGCCCTTCTTGACACCAGGCCTTCGCCTCACTGTGCATGCAGATGCATTCACACCTGCCTGCTGCCATTCCTGAGCAAGCTCTGCACTGATGCACAGGTGTCCGATCCTGCAGCTGAATCAACTTTGGGAGACAGTCATGGTGCTTGCAGGACATAATTGGACATCCTGACACCTTCTTCACAACCACTGAACCTCTCTCCTTGTAGTTCGTGATGATCCTATAAATGGTTGATTTAGGTGCAATCTTACTAGCAGCAATATGCTTGCCTGTGAAGCCTGTGCATAGCAATGACGACAGCACGTTTCCTTGCAGGTAACCATGGTTGACAGAGGAAGAACAATGATTTCATGCACCACCCTCCTTTAAAAGCTTCCAGTCTGTTATTCTAACTCAATCAGCATGACATAGTGATCTCCAGCCTTGTTCTCATCAACACTCTCACCTGTGTTAACAAGACAATCGCTGACATGATGGCAGCTGGTCCTTTTGTGGCAGGGCGGAAATGTAGTGGAAATTCTTTTTTGGGATTAAGATCATTTTCTTGGCAAAGAGGGACTATGCAATTCATCTGATCACTCTTCATGACATTCTGGAGTTTATGCAAATTGCCATCATCAACCGAGGCAGCAGACTGTGAGAACTTTCTCAAAAACTTTGACCACGACTGTAGTGTGCATTTCGAAACATTCCCTCCAGAGCTACAGACAGCAGATTCTAGAACTCCTCTATGCCAAGTCCTCTACTGTTTGTTGTGTTTCCCCGCATGGTTACCACAGTTACTAATACCAGTGTAAAAAACCTCTGGACAGAACACTATAGCAAAACAAGTATCAAAAAACTAAATAGGTTAAATATATGTTCCTTACATCATCCCCCTCTGGGTCTACTGTGAATGATCACATTTTGTCTAAAGAACCAGCGTCCATCTTGGATTTCTAAAGGTCAGCATCTCACACAGAGGATATTAACAGTCAATTATCATCTTTCTCCTGCTGGACAAAAGTAGAGGCAGAGTGTGTGTGTACGTGTCAGCATTGGCGCATAGCTTACATTCCTCTGAAGGACTAGGAAAATGAGGGCCCTCAAACCGTGTGTGTGTGTGTGTGTGTGTGTGTGTGTGTGTGTGTGTGTGTGTGTGTGTGTGTGTGTGTGTGTGTGTGTGGTGGGAAAAGCTCAGGATGACAGTCAAAATTCATATTGTGCTACCAGGTGGGAAGCAGTCATGGTAACAGCCTAAATCATCAACAACTTAGGACCACATATTGGGTACTGGAGAAAGCAGTTCTGGAAATATAAAAAAGGTATGTATATTTTGGTTAAAACATGTTTACATTGCATCGTGGGTGTATGTAGGATATCAAATAAGGACACATTTCAATCAACAAAAACCACCACTTTCTCAAATGAGTTATTTAAAACTACCAATAATATGCTGGTAGGATTCATTGACAAACAACAAAATACTTTACACATACATTCAAAAGGTATCCAAAAGGACACACTGTCATTGAGAAAACTCAGCAGTGGTTGAGTGGTACAGTACACTTCTAAAGTGTTTCACACAACAATGGTCTCACAAACCCACCTATACTGCTGTGTACTAATCCCACCCACCGTGGACTAATCTGTCACTTTGCCCGTTCCAACAGGGGGTCCTGTCTCTCTTGAGCACCATTTAGATTCCATTTCTCCAGTAGACCCTCGGTACTACAGACACACAAATGAACTCCCAGGGCCACGGGGCCCACTAATGTCAGCCAGCCAGTCAAAGACTCAGAGGCAACATTCTTTCTGGTCATTTAACCTTTTCCTTAGAGGTCAGTTGGTGACCCCTGCAGAGTTGACCTCCAGTTGGGTCAGGACCTGGCTGAAGCTCAGGTGTTTAGAGGTGATCTTGACATTTTCTGGTCTTAGCCCTGGCTAGTCAGTAGGGGCTCAGGGTGAGGGGCTCAGGGTGAGGGGCTCAGGGTGAGGGGCTCAGGGTGAGGGGCTCAGGGTGAGGGGCTCAGGGTGAGGGGCTCAGGGTGAGGGGCTCAGGGTGAGGGGCTCAGGGTTGGGTTTAGGCGCAGGGCCGTCAGAGTGCCCCAGGTATTTGGACACGGTGGTGGAACTGTCCTGCCTCATTCCCTGGATGTGCGCGTCCAGCTGGTGAAGCAGCTCCTGGGAGCGCAGGTCCTCTTCTGCCAGGAAACGAGATGCCAACGAGCCACCAGGGGACTCCTGGACCCAGAGGAATCAAAAACACAGGCTTACAAGACTGAAACATAGCATTAGTCACCATAACTTCCTGCTAATCCTGACTACATCACAAACATTAACACCGACCAGAACATGATGGCATGATTCTAGGTTTCTCCACTAACAAGATAGCTAAGCCTTACCATAGGCAGTTGGTTAACAAGCAGATCCACAGCCTCTTTAGAACTGGAGCATCCGACCACAGATTCAGCACCAGGGACCGAGGCTATCCCCCGAGCTAGTCTAAGATCTTTACAGGATGACGAGGAAGAGGAGGATGGGGAGGAAATCCCATGGTCCAGGGTGTGGCCATGCTTCCGGAGAGGAGAAGAGGAGTGGAGGGAGTGAGATAGACCATTCCGCTGCTCTCTGTGAGGACGAGAGGAGGAGTGAGACATGCCCTCTAGCTGTTGGAGAAGGTGCTGGATCTCCTGCTGGTAGCGTGATGCATTCTCCTGCATCCTGGTCTCCATGGCTGCCATCTCCTCCCTGTGACTCTGCACCTCCTCTTTACCCCTGCTGTAGAACAACCCCCAATAAGGTTTCTCATCCCTCTCATTTAACAGTATTTTTGTGGTGTGTGTGTAATATTGCCATGTACCTGTCCAGCGTGGACCTGGGGGGGTGTAGCCGGGCTCTGTCCAACTTGTCCTGCCATGTCTGTGTGGACGCCTCCAGACGAGCTCTGACCTCTGCCAGCTCCTGCCTCAGAGCCCTGTTCTCCTGCTCCAAGCTGCTCAGAGACGAAACGTAGCTCTCTCTTAGAGACGCCAGCGAGCCGTCACCGTTCTGACCAAGACAGAAGGAGAGAATGAATGGAAGCAATGCAGTAAGATTTACAGTAAGACCTGTTTGCAGACACCTGATGTATTTAATGTCTAGATGTTTCTGGACCTTAGGAGAGCTGGACTGGACTCTCTCCAGCAGATCATTTAGATGTTGGTTCTCAATCTTCAGTGTCTCCAGCTGCACCTGTGTGACCTGGATGGGAAACAGCAATAACATTACATTCTTAGGAAAAGTAGCTCCACCATTTGCTAAGTTTTACTGCCACCTGCTGGACTGGAATGAAAACAGGTAGATTTTAGCAGAGCCGATCTCCTTTGGTAGAAAAAGACAGTAAATAGATATTATGGGAAACCTGGACTCCACACCTTGAGCTCGGACGCTCTGCGCTCTGCCCTCTCCACCTCGTCTCGTAGTTGCCGCTCCACGCTGGATGCGGAGCCACGGAGAGTGGCTATGGTGATGTCACGCTGGTGCAGTTCATTGGTCAGTTGAGACACCTCCTTTCTCATACCCTCCGCCTCCCCACAGCGCGTTAGCTCCACCCTGGCCAGCTCATCACGAAGCTGCAGAAAAACATAACCGAGATAAGGTTACCAAGCTGGGGGTCTGTACTGAGTGGATTTCCAATAACCAAATTCACTATATTAAGAATTTTACTTATTCTTAAATTTTTTAAATACTTTGTTTAACCAGGAGGGTTTAATGAAAACAGGTCATTTACAGAAACAACCTGGTTAGGTCCCAATATAAAGAATAAATACATCACATTACAGAAATTTAAATAGTACTTAAAAACATAACAATCATGAGACAGAGACTCGGTAGAATAAATAACAGGAAGTAGGGATGTAACAATGCATTTGGAGCTGTTTGAAAATCAATGAAAATGTGGTGATTCAAGTTGGTGGATTTAATAAAAAACGAGATACACATGTGAAACAGCAGGGGCGCTGAAGCTGTATACTTTCACCTTACAGGCGTGATAACAGCGAAGAAGATGACACCTACACAGACTTGAATCGTCACAGACTTGAGAGGTTCAACCAGCTCGGAGTGTATCATTACATCCTAACAAAAAGTCACACAGTGCACTAGTAGAAAACAGACAGACAGACAGACATCAATAGTTGTGGTCAAAGGTTTTGAGAATGGCACAAATAAAAATTCTGAAGGTCTGCTGCCTCAGTGTTGATGATAGCAATTTGCATATACTCCAGAATGTCATGAAAAGTGATCAGATGAAATGCAAAGTCCCTCTTTGCCACGAAGATTAACTTAATCCCCAAAAAACATTGTCTCAGTGATTGTCTCTGTTAACACAGGTGAGTGTGTTGATGAAGACAAGGCTGTAGATCACTCTTATGATGACTGAGTTAGAATAGAAACAGACTGGAAGCTTTAAAAGGAGGGTGGTGCCTGAAATCATTGTTCTTCCTCTGTCAACCATGGTTACCTGCAAGGAAACAAAGTGCCGTCATCATAGCTTTGTAAAAAAAGCTGCTAATAAGATTGCACCTAAATCAACCATTTATTGGATCATCAACAACTTCAAGGAGAGAGGTTCAATTGTTGCAATGAAGGCATCAGGGTGCCCAAAAAAGTCCAGCAAGCGCCAGGGCCGTCTCCTAAAATTGATTCAGCTGCGGGATGGGGCACCACCAGTGCAGCGCTTGCCCAGGAATGGCAGCAGTCAGGTGTGAGTGCATCTGCATGGACAGTGAACTACCATCAGTCCTTTGTTATGCCAACAGTAAAGCATCCTGAGACTAGAGGTTGGCCAATTATGATTTTTCAAGTCCGATACAGATTACTTGGAGACCAAAAAAGCAGATAATAATTAATCGGCAGATTTATTTTTATTCATATTTATTTATGCAGTAAATAAAATTTTAATGATGGGCATACTAAGATTTGTATTTCATATAACTTGTGATTAAGGACGTCCTCAGGCAGATAAAAATGTCTTATCAAAAGCAGCCAATCAGGAGCAGCACTGCCTTGCACCTGGTCGTTGCCGATGATGACTTTCAGTATCGTGAAAGTTTTGGAAGAGATTGCGGGTGTGGAAAGACTGCTCAGTTTATAAATAGATTAACATAAGATTGCGTTACTGGACTTGTGTGTATGTGCGTGCAACTACCCGTAAGTAATAATGATGTTTGTTGCTTGTTTACTTCATAAGAACGTTACATTGTGTTATAGCACTGCGATATCGTCAGGCATGTTGTAGCATGTTTGCAGTTTAATAATGACCATAGACAGTAAATAAAAGCACTGTGTGTTTAATTGTTTAGAATGCTGCATATTAATGGAAGTGTTGCTTTTCAAGCCTTATTTGCCTGAATTTGGTATTGGTGTTCATTGTTCTTAGACAATGTATGTTTAAAACAATGTTTATGAGGAATTCTGCAGCTCATTACATTATTTGCTCAGCTAATTTAGCATTAATCTGAGAACAGGGATATAGCAAATTACTGCATTTCTGAGTAATAATAATTTATTATACCGCTACGTCTGTCATGTATAACAAACTATAGGTTACCATCTTGTTTATTATATACATGTTTGGCATGTAATAACTATTTGAAATATATGAATTGTCTAGAGTTTCCATTTATTTGCATATGTCTCTGTTTCAGAGCCATACACACATAATAAAAGACCTGGAAGGAACATTCTAATCGATGCCCCCTGGTGGCCACAAACTTCTATTAACCAGTCAAACATACAGTGCATCCCAGCCACCAAAACATAACTTTTCCTATTAAAAGTTTTCTAAAACAAACCTTTGGGTATTGCCACAAAAACCTATAGTCTGTGGATTTTGATAGTTGAACAATTATTAACCAATCAGCTTTGGTGCTGCACAACGAGAGTAAAGGCATATATACCCGAGGTAATAACCCAGAAACACTTGATAAATATCTCTGGTTTTCCCTGATTATAACTAAGTCGGCAAATGTTATTCCATAGGAACTAAAGGTCAGAAATCACCAACTGGCTTAAATTATTTTGTTACTGTCGATGTACAGAAATGCAGACCGAGTGAGCAAATTATTTTGAAAGACGTTTTTTCAATGTCTATTCAAAATATTTTCAACCACAAAGACGTCTTTTCAACCTCAATTGCTTAGAGGGGATGTATTTTGATATTACAGAGTTTGGGTTTCTACTTATACAGGTCCTTCTCAAGAAATTAGCATATTGTGATAAAGTTCATTATTTTCCATAATGTAATGTTAGAAATTAAACTTTCATATATTTTAGATTAATTGCAAACCAACTGAAATTTCAGGTCATTTATTGTTTTAATACTGATGATTTTGGCATACAGCTCATGAAAACACAAAATTCCTATCTCAAAGAATAGCATATTTCATCTGACCAATAAAAGATGTGTTTGTAATACAAAAAAAGTCAACCTTCAAATAATTATGTTCAGTTATGCACTCAATACTTGGTCGGGAATCCCTTTGCAGAAATGACTGCTTCAATGCGGCGTGGCATGGAGGCAATCAGCCTGTGGCACTGCTGAGGTGTGATGGAGGCCCAGGATGCTTCGATAGCGGCCTTAAGCTCATCCAGAGTGTTGGGTCTTGCGTCTCTCAACTTCCTCTTCACAATATCCCACAGATTC
>JACXGM010033402.1:0-12299 GCA_016801145.1 Umbra pygmaea
CTGATAACTTAAACTATGCTAAAATAAATGTTACTGGAATAATTTGAGGAATGTTTCATTTACATATTACGTGTTGTCTTTCTTAACACCGTATTGCACCTCGCGTGAACTGAAAAATCGATTCCTGAGCAATCGATGACAACACATTCAGCACCTTCCCTTGGGACAGCGCCTTTGTAACGTCGCACTTAAGAGGCAGCGTGTTAAGGAGCTTCCTAAGGGAGATTTTGGGGAACACACTTAAGAACATAAACAACTTCGGTAAGATATGTCTTTTTGAGTCTTCTTAGCGGGCTAAGAGTGAACGTTATCGGGGAACTGGGCCCAGGTCTATATGGTAGAGTGGCCAGATGGAAGCCACTTCTCAGTAAAAGGCACATACGTAAGAGTCCACTTGGAGTTTGCCAAAAGGCACCTGAAGGACTCTCAGACAATGAGAAACTAAATTCTCTGGTGTGATGAAACAAAGATTAAACTCTTTGGCCTGAATGGCAAGCGTCATGTCTGGAGGAAATCAGGCAACGCTCATTACCTAGCCAATAACATCCCTACAGTCAAGCATGGTGGTAGCAGCATCATGCTGTGGGTTTTTCAGCAGCAGGAACTGGGAGACTAGTCAGGATCGAGGGAAAGATGACTGCAGCAATGTACAGAGACATCATTGCTGAAAACCTGTTCCAGAGGACTCTGGACCCAGGGACGGTCCAGAATCTTTTCTTTACCTGGTGCTAAGGGGGGGCTAGACCAATGTGTGGGGGTGCTGAGAAAATAATTGATATTTATGACGTCAATAGAGATACTTCATAAAGAAATTGTAGTTTTTTTAATTAAAGCAGTTAATGGTACACACCACATTCAACAGAAGTGTAGTTTTAAATTATGTTTTGCCAAGGGATATTCAACCAAATAAATACAAGCTTAATTAATAAGTGACCACAAGACTAGTGCCCTGTATTTCAGCCCGAGTCCAACGGGCACCGAGTTATTTGCAACATGGGCTTCTGGACAATTTTCATGTCATAGTTCACATGCAGGCCGGATTTCGGGACGGTTTTAGGCTTCTCCTTTAATATATTTGAGACACATTCATTAATAAAAGAAACTATTCCATGTGCTGCACTTGTGGAAACAACACGAGAACACCCCCGCGACTGTCAAACGGTGTTTAGTGTCCCCGGCCCGCCAGGCGCCAGTAGCAGTAACAACTGGGAGCCTACCTTCAGCGCAGCTGGAAGAGAAATGGACCTTACACCTGGTCAAGTCATGCGGATATAAATGCAGTTTAGGCCTAAATGCAATCCAAAATGTTTTCAAGACAGATTTAAATTCGATCACTCAAACCACTTCAGGAGGTGGTCTTGACTTGGACGCATTACAGACAAAACTGGACAGCCTATGTAACTGATCTGGTTGTTGAAACCACATTTTACTCATCCCAAAATGTAAAAAAATAAACGTTTGTGAGCCTGTTATAGGCTATGTTATAGCCAGATAGGACGGCGCTACTACAGCAACACGCATATCCGCGGACGTAGGCTATCTCTTCAACAAGCCAAAGCCTTAATTATTGCCGCAAATGAAACTAAAAGTAAGTCGCAGAGGATCAAAACACAACAAAATCATGCTATTTAAAAGTAATGAGACTAAATCATCTTTCCGGTGCTATAGCCGCTCTTTCTTCTATTGCAGTCTTTGAAATTGGCTGACGATAGATAAATAAAATGCAGCTCAGCGTGTTGCTTTCGTTGACGTGAACTCCGTTAAATTTGCATATAGCATGCGACAATATAGCAGATTTATATTCGTTTTGCCAAGACGTGTAAGACAAGACAAACTGCATGTTTTTTATTTTTATTTTTACAACAACAAAAACCGTTTACATGCAAAGACTTCAGCACTGGACAGCACCATGCGCTCAGCATTAACAACAATACAGTATGCACAATCAGAACTGTGATGATGCGTTTTAACCATAGATGTTATAATTTTAACAGTCATCAGTATCATAAATCCTGCAAAAAAAATATGTATGTATAACACTATACTTTATATTGTATTACATTGTAAATTGTATTCTATTACAAAAAACGAGTTAATGCTGCCGTTATCAATCTCTCGCCGTTTCTTTCCTCTTTTTGAAAGTTGTGAATACACTGTGAGGAGTTTTTCATTTGCTATTTGAGCAAATGGGAACACAAAAAATATATTTAATATATTGAGTCCAGACCTTCTGTCAGTCTGAAGGTCTAGCTATGCAAGACTATGGGGGCTAAACTGGGGCTATTGAAAATCCTAACGGGGCTATAGGCCCCCCTAGCCCCGGTATAGCGCCGTCACTGTCTGGACCTCAGACTGGGTCGAAGGTTCATTGTCCAACAGGACAACAACCCTAAGCACACAGCCAAGATAACAAAGGAGTGGCTATAGGACAACTCTGAATGTCCTTGAGTGACCCAGCCAGAGCCCAGACTTGAACTCAATTGAACATCTCTGGAGAGATCTAAAAATAGCTGCGCACCAATGCTCCCCAACCAACCTGATGGAACTTGAGAGGTCCTGCAAAGAAGAATGGGAGTAACTACCCAAAAATGGATGTGCCAGGCTTGTAGCATCATACTCAAAAAAGAGTTGAGGCTGTAATTGCTGTCAAAAGGTGCTTCAAAAAAGTATTGAGCAGAGACTGTGAATACTTAAGTACATGTGCATTTTTTGTTTTTTATTTTTAATAAATTTGCTAAGATTTCAAACACACTTCTTTCACATTGTCATTATTGGGTATTGTTTGTAGAATTTTTTTTAATACAAAAAAATGGGTTTTCCTTTAAGCTCAATGGCTATAAGAGTTATTATTGTGAATGTCTTGGTTTATTAATATGTTCACGCTGGAAATGGGAGTGTTTCACTTTGAATCAACTGCTATTGCAGTTATGTAGTAAGTAGTCTAACAGTGTCACTGAAAGTGAAAGCATAGGTTCATAGGATTTATGCTGTTTTTAAATGAAAGAGGTTGTGCTCAGTAGTGCTTATTGATAACCGTGAACTCACCCAGTGAATAAAAGGGTTAATTTTTTGTGCTATACACTTGATCTCTGAATTCCTTATTTTATATTTTCATATTACTTATCTGGGTGTAGGGGCACCTCACCTGGGTAGCTACGTTCATGTAAAATGTGGTCTGGTCATAAGACAAGGTGTGAAGTGTGAGATAGAGAAAGTTTGAAGGGCTACGGATCCCTGACATCCGGTGTAGAGCACACCAAATTTTTCAGTTTTATATTTGTTAAAAAAATATCCAATAAATTTCGTTCCACTTCATGATTGTGTCCCACTTGTTGTTGATTCTTCACAAAAAATTACAGTTTCATTGTTTGAAGCCTGAAATGTGGCAAAAGGTTTGACATGTTCAAGGGGGCCGAATACTTTCGCAGGGGCACTATACTCCCTGGCTTGATGTTCGGCTGACCAGACTGCCACTTCTTATATAGAAGAAGTAGTAGGAGCAGGTAAATGTTCACTTTCTGTGTGAGAAGAGCATTTAGGGTGAGTATGATTGAGTCGCTAGAGTCTGTGGAAAAAGGGAGCAAGGCCTGGCATTAATGATGGCGGCAACTTCTGCCATGAAAGTGATCTCATGGGTAAGTTTGGTGTTCAACTGAAGGACACAGCATACAAGATTCCCCTTGCAATCACAATCATAATTTCTCATATTCCCCCAAAATGGTATGCATGCGGGGGATTAAAGGTCCAGGTGCAACTTTGTTCTGCCAGGTAAATCCTCACAGATTTGTTTTTGAGGTTTGAATGTATCTTTAAAACATTGCAGGCACCAATACAATTTGTCCCACAATCAGAATAGATGTTTGAGAAGACCCTGGACAGCAAGAAAACTTCTCAGTGAGTTGATGAAGCTTGATGTGTCAAGAGAAAGACCTCCTCTGGTACATCGCGTGGAAATGCTCTAAGGGCCAAACACATCAAGCCTGACATTTGTGAATGGATGGTCAGTTTAATGGTGATCTGCTGGAAGACTTGCCGTTTTCTGAGTGTTTAAAGAAGCTCTCAGTCTCCTACATGTTACACACTCATGGATGATGCTGCTGGCTTTTCTTTTTCCACCAATGATTCAAAAGCAGACTGCACGAACTGCTCTTTCTGTGAAAAGACTTCTTTGATGAAAGATCTATTTTTGATGATGTCTCACAAGCAAAGAAGCTATATGATGCTTAGCAGGGATTATCAAGGGATTATTTTCAATACAGGTGACACTTGAGTTGTGGATATGACCGCTGACCCTAAAAAGGCCATGGTCATTAATGAGGACATCCACATTTTTAGAAGACTGTTCTTATGAACCTGCTCTTGCGGTTATACTTCCTCGTGTTGCTCAAATTATTATTATTATTTATAGTCTAGTTTGACTCTGCAACTGAGACTACTGTTTCACAGTAGTGCCAGGCTTTACATTGGCTACTCTTAACAGAGGTCTTGTTGACAGAATGTGCAATGTGTTGAAGGTAATTAATGGCTCTAGTTAGTGATCTCCAGGAAGAAAACTTGGCAAAAGGCTTAGAAACAAGTTGTTTAGTTGATGTTTCTGTGCTCAGAGTAGAATTTTTAGGGAGGATGGCTGGATCTGAAATTGTGTCAACAAGATCGTAGGTACTCTCAGAAAAACTTTGTTTTAACTGAGCAGGAATTTTGGCCCAGTGACTCAGTATGGTATCTGACAGATAGCAGGGACATACCGTGTAGCATGGGCAGCAGGGTTCTGACGTGTAGGCACATAGCTTCACTGGTCTGGATGAGAAGATCTGTGAATCATAAGAATACGATAACTCACAAACATAGAAGTTGTCAATTTAATTTAGGACTACCTTGTTATCTGTGTGGTAGGTTGTAGCATCCAACTGTAGACAAGCCTCAGTATAGTGTGCTATGGGCGTGGCGCTAGCTTGGCTTTGCCCAAAATAAAGCCAATGAAGTTTTTTCCATTGACATATGTGAACTTCAGCTGGGCAACTACAGCAATTGTGATTGTTGAAGCATCTGAGAGTATACACAATTCTCTTCCTTAAGCTGTCGAAGATGAAGGTTCTGTTCAGCATCTGACAATATGAAGACTTGAGTCTTTAAGAGAATCCCTCCAGGAAGTCCATGTTACAGTAATTTCTTGAGATAATGGAGAATCCCAGTCACCATTCTCAGCAGTGTGTTCTCTGAGGATGGACTTTCCTTGGATCGTAACTGGTGATACAAATCCAAGCTGATGGTAGAGGCTATTGATGGTGGACAGACCCTGAGGAGTGAAGTATTTAACCTCTTCGGAGACCTTAAAAATGTAGCTGTCAGTTTGAAGTTCCCAATTTTATCTAAGACTGCGTTGAGTGGGCAGTGTCTCCTTGTCAAGATCGAATTATTTAAGGTTGTTTGCATGATCTTACGATGTAAAGGCCTCCATTACCTCTGCTATTCGAGGCGATTTTGTTGAACCTGAGATTTGATTTGAGGCCTTGGCTGTAGGAAGGGACTTAACACCGTCATCGAATGTACATAGAAATTCCTTGTTACAAACTGTTTGACATCGGGGTCGGCACCCGACTCACTGTTATTGACAAACTGTTGCAGACCATATAAACGCACTGCTCAAGAAGGGCTATTTTCAAAACATGTACCTCCATACAGTATACTGCAATATCTTTGGAGAGTTTGTTATCTAAAAACCAAAGGAACCAAAGAAAGTTCCTGTCTTATTCTATTACTAGAAAGCCGTAGAATATCTGCTTAATGTTCGCTGTGAAGACAATGTCTTCCTTTCGGAAGCGCATCAGGATGCTGAGATGTTGTTGTTGAGGTCAGGCCAGGTTATCAGCACAACCGTGATTGACATACTACAGTACTGTATGCTAGAGTCGAACACAACTCTGATTTTGTCTTTTTTGGATGGTAAATATCAAAGTTTGAAAAGTACCATCACTCCACTTCTTCTTTTAAGTAGAGGTGCCAATTCAGCATGACCATCATGAAATATCTTCTCTGTGAATATAAGGAAGTTGTCTTTAATGTCAGGTCTGTTGTCAAAGTTGTGCCGGAGAGACATAAGACGATTCATCGCCTGTGTCCTGTTAGGGAGTCGTTGACATGGAGACTTAAAAGTAGAGGTGCTGTCCCACTGTTGTTGGGCATCTCTCTTCAATCCTTCTTCCATGGTTTTCACTTTTCAGGAATTAAGCATGTTGGATAGAAGGAGCAATTTTATTGCCGTTCTTGGTTTGTTTGAACACCATGCACCCCAGATGAGTGGCTTCACAGGAAGGGTTTTCACTTGAGAATGAGGCACCTAATGTCATTGTAACTTTCTGTTATGTAGAACACATTAGGGCACATGTAAAGAGAGTTAGACAAACTCCTTCCCTGGTGTTAATGTAAAAGGTGCTTATCATAAGCAGTTTGTGGATGTTGCCAAGATATACGTTGACAACTGCGACCCATCCCCGTTCCAGCTTCTGAGCGTAGGGTGAGTCGTGGGTCATTGATTTGTTTGCGTACCAAGAACAAGCATGACTGGAGCAACTGGATCCAGGTCAGGTATGAGATGAGCAACAGGCTTTAGGTGAGCATAAATGAGAGCTGCGATTGGTGATGGAATCTCAGACCTGTTGTTCAGAATCTCAATGCATTCTATGAAATTTTGCTGGTCCATCCAGAGGTTCTGGCTAGTAGCAACTGGATCTTTTTTCTATTTTGTCTTTAACTCCAGCACATGTTTTCAAAGAGTATGTTGCACTTTGACATTTGTCATGGAATATTTCAAAGAACTCTGAATGTACCGGTAACAGAGATCTATTTCTCTGTTTGTTAAATATTGAATATAGCTTCACTACTTTCACATTTTCCTGCTGGATAAACTTTTACAAGGCAAATCTTTTAGCAGGAACTGTCCATTATGTCTCCACCATAAACCTGTGTACATTTGGTGGTTACATGAGATGATGGTGAAGCATCCTACTCCCTGCCGTGATCTGGGGTGGGGGTTGTCAATTTATCCTTATTCTCTGATTTCTTTACAGTTCCTTCAAACTTAGAGATGGCCTCAGGGCTTCTCTGTATTGAGAAGCATGTCTGTGTGAGAGGTGGAATTGAAGCTAGGATCATTTTTATGTTAGCCCGCTGGTTAACAAAGTAGAAAGGGAACACTGTAACAGCATTTGTAGGATGATCCAACTGATGCCTATTGGTCTTGTAGATTTAATGCTAGCTTCCGTACAATTGTGTCAAAGAAGGAGAGGCCGAAAAGATTTCCTTTGGCCTTGGCTGATTGGCGTTCAATGAGTAGGTCACTCAACTTTTCTTAATATTGGATAGTCTTTGTGGGTTATCTTCAGAAAGCTTTCAATTAATTTGAAAAGAGCATCCTCTTTTACCGCTGCTGAGCCATAACATTAATGGAGTCTGTCCCAAATGATTGCTACTCCTGATTCTGGGTAATATATGTATATATACCTCTAATCTGTTCAAAATATTCTGCTGATTTCTTGCAAGCCATTTATAGAGAAAATTTAATTCCTCATGCATTAAGTCTAATCCTCTTGTCGCGGTCTGGAAGGCGAATTTCCATGCTTTATAGTTTTTGAGCTTGTCAGTAAACTGAAGTAGGGCTGTTGCTACTAGCTCATGGCTAGCAATGTACAGTCGTATGCACAGGTTTAGGCACCCCTGACAATTTCCATGATTTTCATTTATATATAATTAGGGTGGGGAATCGTTTTGATTTTAACAATTCTGATTCCAATTCCAATTCTTTC
The DNA here is from genome assembly GCA_016801145.1 of Umbra pygmaea. Lineage (NCBI taxonomy): Eukaryota > Metazoa > Chordata > Actinopteri > Esociformes > Umbridae > Umbra > Umbra pygmaea. The sequence goes on from JACXGM010033402.1 coordinate 7,803, forward strand.
TTTCGATTCCGGTTCTTATCGATTCTCGATTCCGATTCTTTAAAAACTGGGCTTGAAACGGGTCACATTGTCTTGTTTGGCAGTATGCGCGAACGTTCAGCACACATTGTGTCTCCGGCAGTTTAGAACACCCGTTAAATAGGTGCAGAGGTGGTCTGGACACACAAAGTGATGCAGCTTTTTCACCACATAAGCTGTAACGTTTATGGCACTCTTCCACATTCTCCGCTGTTATTTTTCCATTGACTGCTAACGTGAACGGAGTTTCACGCTGCATTTGAACGCTGGCAGAAGTAGGTTTATTAACGTTACTTGTGTTAGCAATTTGCGTAACGTTAAATCTATCTACGAGAGAAAAGATCTATATAACGTTGTTATTCACCCCAATTTTATCGATTCGGCAATTGTTTAATCATATTTGTAGTGCATCCTCCAATGCATGAAATTGGGATTGTTTTTTAGGTAAAATGGGAGGCGCTTTTGTGTGCTTGGTGGCGGATAACACAACAACAGCCTGGCTGCCCTGGCAGTACGGTGGCTAGCTGGCCGCTACGGAAAGTAAAACTTGCGCGTTTTGGAATCGATCGTCGGAATCGAAACCAAATTTTCCAAACGATTCCAACGGAATCAACATTTTTTTTAACGATTCTAAGTTGTAACCGGTTCTCGATGCCCAACCCTATATATAATTGGGTGATTGCATCAGCAATTTCATTTTGATCTATCAACTGAAGGACACAGTAATATTTCAGTAGTGAAATTAGGTTAATTGGATTAACAAAAAATTTGCAATATGAATTAAAACGAAATTAGACATGTGCATACATTTGGGCACCCTTGTCATTTGTTGATTTGAATACCTGTAACTACTTAGCACTGATTAATTGGAACACACAAGTGGTTTGGTGAGCTCATTAAGCCTTGAACTTCATAGACAGATGCATCCAATCATGAGAAAAGGTATTTAAGGTGGCCAATTGCAAGTTGTTGTTCTCTCTGACTCTCCTCTGAAGAGTGGCAAAATGGAAGCCTCAAAACAACTCTCAAATGACCAGAAAACAAAGATTGTTCAACATTATGGTTTAGGGGAAGGCTACAAAAAGCTATCGCAGAGATTAAAGCTGTCAGTGTCCACTGTGAGGAACACAGTTCTTGTTAAGGCCACAAGTGGCAGGCCAAGAAAAATATTGGCGAGGCAATGGTAAAGGATGGTGAGAATGTTCAAAAACAGCCCACTGACCACCTCCAAAGACCTAAAACATAATCTTGCTACAGATGGTGTCACTGTGTATCATTCAACAATTCAGCACACTTTGCACAAGGAGAAGCTTATGGGAGAGTGATGTGGAAGAAGCTTTTTCTGCACACACGCCACAAACAGAGTTGCTTGAGATATGCAAACACACATTTGGACAAGCCAGCTTCATCTTGGAAAAAGGTGCTGTGGACTGATGAAACAAAGATGGAGTTATTTGGTCATTATGCATGGCGGCAAAAGAACACAGCATTCCAAGACAAACACTTGCTACCCACAGTAAAATTTGGTGGAGGTTCTATCATGCTGTGGGGATGTGTGGCCAGTGCCGGTACTGGGAATCTTGTTAAAATAGAGGGCTGTATGGATTCCACTCAATATTAGCAGATACTTTAAAATAATGTAGAGGAATCAGTCACAAAGTTGAAGTTACGCCGGGGCTGGAAATCTCAACAATACAACGACCCAAAACACTGCTCAAAATCTACTCTGGAATTAATGCAGAGGAACATGTACAATGTTCTGGATTGGCCATCCCAGTCCCCAGACCTGAATATCATTGAAAATCTGCAGGGTGATTTGAAGCAGGCTGTCCATGCTGTGCAACCATCAAACCTAACTGAACTGGAGATGTTTTGTAAGGAAACACAAAAAACCTTCATCCAGAATCTAGCCACTCATTACAGGCTATATGAAGTGTCTAGAGGCTGTTATTTCTGCTAATGGAGGCTCAAATAAATATTTATGTGATATTGATTTTGATCTTCAATAGCTCTTTCAATGAGTAGGTCATGACTGTACAAAGTATATATTCCGACTTGGAGGAAGGTGAAGAATGATTCACACCTTCTGCTTTGTTCTCCACCTTTCCCTGAGTCAGAATATATACTTTATACAGTCATGACTTACTAATTGAGAATGCTATTGAAGCAAAAAAATATTGTGAATTATTTATTGCAATAAAAAAAGTTATTATTATTGTAGTAGTGTGTAATATAATTTTAATGGTACATACAAGTGTGTGTTAGTATTGTAAGAGTGTGTATTAGTATTGTAATTGTGTGCATTGTTTTTTGATAGTGTGTAATAGTGTGTATTAGTATTGTAATAGTGTGTATTAGTATTGTAATAGTGTGTATTTGTATTGTAATTGTGTGTATTAGTATTGTAATAGTGTGTAATAGTATGTATTAGTATTTTAATAGTGTGTAGTAGTATTATAATAGTGTGTATTAGTATTTTAATAGTGTGTATTAGTATTGTAATAGTGTGTATTGGTATTGTAATATTGTGTTATATTGTGTATTAGTATTGTAATAGGGTGTATTAGTATGGTAATAGTGTGTAATAGTGTGTAGTATTATGGTAATAGTTTGTAAAAGTGCGTATTAGTTTTGTAAAAGTGTGTATTAATATTGTAATAGTGTGTATTAGTGTTGTAATAGTGGGTATTAGTATTGTAAAAGTATACAATATTGTGTATTAGTTTTGTAATAGTGTGCAATAGTATTTTATAGTGTTTATTAGTATTGTAATAATGTGTGATAGTAATATAATAGTGTGTAATAGTGTGTATTGTTATTAAAGCTTCAGCTGAAAACATTTATTCTACATGTCCCTCTGGAAGTTCAACTGCAAAAGGATGAAACAATGTATGTCAAATAACCACTATAGTCCATATAAGGTGTTCTGAGTACAAAGTATGAAAGTCCAAAACTTAATTGATTGTGTTCTGCTCAACTGATATTATTAACACTTTCTCTGTCTTTCACAAACACACACACATAAATTATCTATATAATGATTAAGAGCTTATATTATTTGAAGAATGCAGGGAAATGTAGGTATTAGTGCTGTCAAACTATTAAAATATTTAATCGCAATTAATCGCACATTTTTTTCTGATCTAAATTGCCCTTGATTTCTTTTTGTCCCTTTAATGCTCTTATCTACATGGAAAAGTGGATTGGCTTGCTTTGTGCAAATGTGTTTTTGTTGAAAACAACATTGGCATACTGTCTGAAGTCATCCATTGTCACCTGGCTTTAATGAGGGGGCGAGGAATTCGCATCAGCTGTGTGCTTGGCCATTAAATAATATTTCAGACTGGACGTGCTTCAATGATAGCTCAGTTCACAACAACCAAACACACAGATGACTTTGGTCTTGTCAATGGAACCATTTGGCAACTTTTTAAAAGTTAACTTTACATTCAGAATTTTATTGACATCCATTTAGGCGTCTCGCGCTCGCCATCCACTCAAAACGTAACGTAACCTACGTCTCTTTGGCCAGCTCGCAAAGCAAGCCCAAACAAGTGTGTTTGGCGTGCCTGTTATTTTGTTTCCTCGCTAGCTAGATCCGGTGTGTTGTTGAAGTTTTTCTAACGTTACTAGTTGTTGCAAAATCATGTGAAAAAAACTACAGAGTTTGCAGGGCCAATTGTTGTGTACGGAAGCCGAGAACGGCCATGGATTTTATTTTTATTTTATGACTTATTAAGTCGTTATATCGATATAACAAAGATCGTTTTAATATATATATTTTATTTTATGACTTATTAAGTCGTTATATCGATATAACAAAGATCGTTTTAATATATATATTTTATTTTATGACTTATTAATTCGTTATATCGATATAACAAAGATCGTTTTAATATATATATTTTATTTTATGACTTATTAATTCGTTATATCGATATAACAAAGATCTTTTTATAGAGATAAATAATTAATTAATAATGTGCTCGTCTTGAATTCAAACTACTGCGCTGCAACGAACGGCTTCCGTAGTGCCACTGGCTGTAGCTGTAGCCTACCGCACTTCGGTGAAGTTACCCCACAGTCACACGAGCGACAAAAGACAAGCGACACCACTCACTTGGTGGGCGTTTCTGTATTGATACTAGCATGACGTTGGCTAGTATCTGCGAGAGGTCTTAAAAGTTACTTCAGAGATATTGTCAAGTCACATAAACGATGTATTTTTATTTAAAAGTATGTATTTCTCGATAGAAGTAACAAAATATATGAGATAAAAGGCCAAATATATCAGATATATACAGAAATACGATGTCCTGAAGCGTTTCCGCCATCTTGAATTGTTTTCTTCGACTCGAGCAACCAACGTATACGTCACGCTGCCTTCACTCCAATTGGCAGTCGCTTTGTCGCTTCGCTCAGCATTTGCATAAAATAGACTTCTTGTCTATTTTTGCCCCGCCTTGCTCGCGACAGCGC
>JACXGM010033403.1:0-12291 GCA_016801145.1 Umbra pygmaea
CTGTTCTAATTTTGTAATAAAATATTAAGTGACCTTTTTGTCACTTGTAATGAAGCTTGTTTATTAGTGAAATTATTAGTATCATGGAATGGTAATTATTGACTGTAGCCTACATTGATGGCTTGCAATATCGCAATATATATCGTTGGGAAACAAAACATCGCAATGTAATTTTTTTCCAATATCGTGCAGCCCTAGCTGCCTCTATTGAGGACTGACTGAATCGGGACATTACCTAATATATTGTATATAGTTACATTTTGCTGTTGTTGTTATTTATTACAACTTATAGAATTTAACAAAATATTTTTTCCAGTCTTGTTCAAAGTTATATTTATGAAGCTATTAAATCTATTAATATTGGTAACTTATATTTTTTTGTTTTTGTTGCGTTTTTGTTCGAATTACTTTAAGTTTCATATCTCAAGTTTGTATTTTTATACATTTTATTTATCAAAGCTTTAATTCATTTTGATGTTCCTCTGTTCTGTTGAGACAATAAAATAAACTTGTTTATCATATTATTTTAGTGAGGACACATAAATAACTACAAAGAACTAATGTTAGGGAAATCTGTTTATGTTTTGTTACTCGTTTCTGGATTGTTTTTTATATATATATATATATATCGGCCAATATATCGGATACCAGCAGGGATGGCCATCGGGAGGGTCGGGATTTTACCCGAAAGGTCGGACCATTCCGGGCCAAACGAGCTGTCAATTTTTACTTTGACGACCGGTCAGCCAGTTACAGTCCTGGACGTATTACAACAGGTGACATAGGCTGAAATGAACTGGCTGTTGCATCCGCATGAGCGCGGAACTTTCTCGGCCGTCAAATCGAGAAAGAGAAAGAGAGTTCCTCTATATTTACATGAGGAGAAACCCAGAGTGAATGAAGGACACGGAGAGCAACAGATACACCCCCCCGTGCCCCCCCCCCCCCCCCCCCCCCCCCCCCCCCCCCCCCCCCCCCCCCCGCTGGGCATCCATCCAAAGTCATGGGCCGAATTTTTGTCCCAGTCCATCCCTGGGTATCAGCCTTAAAAATCCTTTATCGGTTGGGCTCTAATCTGCATGGATGTATTATTTCTGTGTGTGTGACATGAACATGAGGAAATTGAAACAGGAAATTTAGCTGTCAAAGGTATACCTGTGTTCCACCTGCACCGTCTCTTCCACCTGCACTGTCTCCTCCACTGTCTCCTCCCTTTTCGCCACCTTCTCTGGGCCACCATCCTTTAACCTGGCCTCTTTAGGGGGTTTTCCTCTCAGGGCGAATGAGAGGATGCTCAATTGCTTTTTACCTGACATCTTTGAAAGACAAATGCAATGATTAATGCATCCATGGCCAGGATATAATTATAAATAGATAAATGATTTTAAAAGTGACCCATAACATTGACTATGCAATACACTTCCATTTATTTAGTACTACTAAAATTATTAAGCTTATTTGGATAGTTGGAGAGATGTTTACAATGTGACAATATCAGTTATTGTGTGATAACGAAAATATGACTAGGCCTAGACTGTTTCTGAGCGGGTGTTGTCAGTGAACAGTGTAGACAGTGGAGGAGACAGTGTTGTCAGTGAACAGGTTAGCTAAGTTACACTCATGAAAAACTGATGTTAATTATATGGGAACCAAGTCAAGTTATCATTGGTTGTTGCATTAAATCTTACCCAGATACAATAGTGCTATTTTGTGATTGGCTATTGTGTAGCCCGTTTATTTTTTGTGATTGGCTAAAAAGTGCCAGGCTCGACAATCCAGGGGCAGTGTTGCCATGTCCGCGGTTTTCTAGCCAAATTGGGCTATTTTGAAATCAATTTGGCGGTAGAAAATATATTGGTCGCAGGTTGCGTTTTTTTGGGCTATTTTTAAACAACCACATCTGCAGCATTTTCCTTTAAATAAATAAATGTGACCTAAGCTGTATGGTGCAGCCTGTGCCAGGTATGAGAGGAGCTACTGAGTGGTGTGTATGAAAGAGAGGGAGAGTAGTCAATGACAGTATATGAAATTAAGAGAATAGGGTAAAAAAAATCACATTTATATGTACATTGTGGAAAAAGGCATTGGATTTTTTTACTCCGTGGCAAAGTAAACAAATTGGGCTAGTTTTAAGGCATTTTGGGCTGTTTTTGAGTAGTCATTGGGCTAGAATTTTATGTTTGACCTGGCAACCCTGTCCAGGGGAGACGCGCTTAATTCCTGCCGGTTCCATAGTGAGAGCGGTGCGGCCAGAGAGATTTTGGGCGCTGCTGCAGCATATTAAACAGAGGCTACTATACAAAATATGTAGGCGTGAGAAATACAAAGTGTGGCGGGAGTGCGTGACAAAAGATTGAAATGAGTGACTGTCACGCTCAATGCGTGACACTTGAGAGCCCTGCTCACAGAATATTGCTAAGCCTGTATGAATTGGAGCTTGGTATGATATCTAGCTGTCTATGAACTTCTGAGGATTTACTGACTGATTTAGTGTATTGGTCAAGGTACAGCACTGCAAGTAACTAGCTAGCTCAAAGACAAAGTCACTCGACTGAGGAGTAGCTGTCGAGGTACGTAGGAGCCATATTTGTCATGGGTTGATGAGGCACTAACTAAATAGCTGGCTAGCTGGCTTGCTAGCTAACGACTCTCTTTTGCATTTGTGCATACCGGTAGAGATTCTGGTTCAATCTGTACCTAATGAAGTGAGATAAGGCATATAACTCTCAAATGATATTGTGACCTCTTGTAAATGTTACAAGTTACGGTGAATTGCTAGCTAGTACATTGAATTGCTTTACGACTCCATTCAATGGCACCACAGCAACTAGCTACGGGGCGGGGCACTAGGTTCACATTGAATTGTGGACCTTGGTAATTCAAGTGAAAACTGATACAGAAGTGGGGGGGGGGGGGGGGGGGGGGGGGGGGTCAGCACGGCGTAGTGGGCAGTATACATCATGATAGTCAGTGGTTTGAGCCTGAGTATGGGTTCTCTGACTCTCCACGGACCTCCTGCACGAGGCAGCGCAAATAGGAATAGTGCTGCCTAGGATTTTGGTTAAATAAATCAGATTATCTACCCTGCCAAGTCGCTCTCCAGTGACTTCTTGTGTCCAGATTGGGCACCTGTAAATTAAATTGTGGAAGTATAGTTGGTGAACGTAATCATCCCATGCATGATCTGACTAAAGGCTTCCATATTCTATGAGCAGTGCAAAGAGAATCGGCGGCTGGGCGACATGTGGTTGGATTAACCATGTCCACGACCCTCACCATCCCACATATCTGTCCAAGGAGTTGCGGAGCTGCCAACAAGGCAGGGTTAGTGGGATCTGGAAAGGGAGGAAAATGGGGAGAAAAATATAGATACAAACTTAACACTTTGAAAGACTGCCATGTCTTTCAAAATAAAACAGGACCTGACTCATGTTCTTTTATGTAGAGAAATGACAGAGCTAAAGATGACATTATCAGAGATGTGTCAGGTTGGACCTGCCTGAACCTCAAATGAAGCAAACTCTTTCAGATAGTATGTGTTATATTGTTAACAGTGTTTAGTATTTGTAACAATATATAAAAAACATTTTTTTTGTTATATTTTGTTATCAAATATCTTTCCTGCTGACCAAAAATATCTACCAATACTAGGTTTTTGCTAATATTAAGAAATTACTATTGAAATCTAAAGAAACTAACAAGAAAATACACACAAACGCACTGATTTGCCTTCATGTTTGTTCAATGGAAGCCAGCCCAGTGATAATTTCAAACATGCCTGTATTCCCTGCTCTGTTCCCCCATGTATTTTGTAGCCTGTTGTATTTTGACAAAACACTTTGAAACCACTCCAAATCAGTCATGTTTCTCTAACTGACACGATGTGCTCCGTTTCACCTCACGCCACAACTTAATTGGCATATGGCATGACAGGGGGTTGCAGTGTGCGGGAGGTTGCATTATTCTGCGCTTGAAATGCACTGGCACTCTTGTAATTTAATTAGGATGCACCAGCCAAACTAAAATATTGACCTTGCTTTGCAACATTACCTGACCCCCACTCCAATGCTTGTGCTCATGCCCCTCTCCGTCTGCCATCCCAGCAGCATGCCGCACAAGCAAACACTCACACACAGACTCACACTTAAACACACCCTAGCAGCCAACATGGTCTGCAAGATTAATACCCCATGATGCAGGACTGGTGAGCCTGGTACAGCCCACGGAGGAGGACATCAGAATGTAAAGCACGTGCCCACACAGATTAATGGTACTGTCCTGACCTGTTAGACAAACACTTTCCATTCTATGTATTCGCTCATCCTTGGCGCTGATCAATTACAAGCCCCGCTAAGAGCCTGAAGGCTGGATAGAGGAGTTTGGGATCTGAGACTGTGTAGAAGCTGACTGGGTGGAGAAGGTGGTATGGGGCGTGTGGTCATAATGGCAGGCACACCAATCTTGTCCCAACCGACCAACTCCCTGACAAGCTTTAGAAGGTACTTGTCTCCCAGGATTTATAAAGCTCCAGAGGGATATAACATGGTCATCTGTCTCTGAGCATGGATATTGTGGGCCGTTAGCAGGCATTACATGTGTATGTCACTTGGCTCCAAGGCTGTTATTTGGAAGCATACAGTGCTCTCTGCTATTATTGACCAAAAATAAAAAACAGACAACCCTGAGTGTGCTTATCCATGACAACACATAGTTGGTCTTGGCACAAACCCTCAGAAAAAATATGCAGTTGTAATAAGAATTATTCAACCCCCATTGCAAATCAGTTTAATTTTCAAAATGTACAAAAACAACAAATGCTTTAAGTGGTTTCCCCAAACTACAAATGCAACTGAGGATGACTTCCCCAGTCTGAAAGTTATTCAACTCCTTCAGAGAAAGCATCTTTTTAATACTTAGTACCCTTTTGCTGTTATGACCTGCTGCAAATGACATGCATTCCTCATGCTTCCTCATGAGCAATGGCCTCCAGTTTAGAAATATTATTGGATTTGCATGCTGCAACCGCCTTCTTCAAATCCCACCAGAGATTTTCTAAAGGGTTCAATTCTGGTGACTGTGATGACATCTTCCAAGACTTCTTCTGCAACAAAGCCTTGGTGGACTTTGAGGTATGCTTGGGATTATTGTCCTGTTGGATGGTCCAATGATGCCCAAGCTTCAGCTTCCTCACTGACGGCATGACATTTTCTCCTAGAATTTCCTGATACTTCAATGAATCCATCTTGTGTTCCAAACACTGCAGGCTTCCTGTGTCAAAGGATGCAAAGCAGCCCCAGAGCATCACAGAGCCACGACCCTGCTTACAGATTGCCTTGCGAAAGTATTCGGCCCCCTTGAACATTTCGACCTTTTGCCACATTTCAGGCTTCAAACATAAATATATAAAACTGTATTTTTTTGTGAAGAATCAACAACCTTTTAACAAATAAAAAACTGAAAAATTGGGCGTGCAGTTAATACTTTGTAGCGCCACCTTTTGCTGCGATTACAGTTGTTAGTTGCTTTTGGGTATGTCTCTATCAGTTTTGCACATCGAGAGACTGACATTTTTGCCCATTCCTCCTTGCAAAACAGCCCGAGCTCAGTGAGGTTGGATGGAGAGCGTTTGTGAACAGCAGTTTTCAGTTCTTTCCACAGATTCTCAATTGGATTCAGGTCTGGACTTTGACTTGGCCATTCTAACACCTGGATATGTTTATTTTTGTTAACCATTCTATTGTAGATTTTGCTTTATGTTTTGGATCATTGTCTTGTTGGAAGACAAATCTCCGTCCCAGTCCCAGGTCTTTTGCAGACTCCATCAGGTTTTCTTCCAAAATGGTCCTGTATTTGGCTCCATCCATCTTCCCATCAATTTTAGCCGTCCTCTCTGTCCCTGCTGAAGAAAAGCAGGCCCAAACCATGATGCTGCCACCACCATGTTTGACAGTGGGGATGGTGTGTTCAGGGTGATGAGCTGTGTTGCTTTTACGCCAAACATAACATTTTGCATTGTTGCCAAAATGTTCGACTTTGGTTTCATCTGACCAGAGCACCTTCTTCCACATGATTGGTGTTTCTCCCAGGTGGCTTGTGGCAAACTTTAAACAACACTTTTTATGGATATCTTTCAGAAATGGCTTTCTTCTTGCCACTCTTCCATAAAGGCCAGATTTGTGCAGTATACAACTGATAGTTATCCTATGGACAACGCACAAAACCCAGTGTTTTTTGTTTTGCACACTGGATTTTGTGCGTTGCGCACCATTCCATTCACTCCGGTCCAGAGCGTAATATGAGCCCGTCCTCCCCAATTAAGATCCACCGACCGCGGCTGATGTGTATCCTGATGACATTGCTATAGGCTATCATTTGATGGTACCAAGCAGTGGTGTAGTGGTAAATAAAATGGTTGGAAAACTATCATATTTTCACAGCGCGAATGTTAAAATGAAGAATCAACCATAACATTTTACATTCATCATTGCTTTTAATACAGGTGTATAAATAGGGCCTTGTGTCCATTTTACACAAAACCTGATACAGATGCATTTCAATCCACATTGGTTAATTCATCCCAAAATGCTCAGGTAGGCCGTGGCATTTAAACGATGCCCAATTGTCACTAAGGGGCCTAAAGTGTGCCAAGAAAACATTCCCCACACCTTTCCACCACCACCACCAGCCTGCACAGTGGTAACAAGGCATGATGGATCCATGTTCTCATTCTGTTTACACCAAATTCTGACTATACCATCTGAATGTCTCAACAGAAATTGAGACTCATCAGACCAGGCAACATTTTTCCAGTCTTCAACTGTCCAATTTTGGTGAGCTCTTGCAAATTGTAGCCTCTTTTTACTATTAGAAGTGGAGATGAGTGGTACCCGGTGGGGTCTTCTACTGTTGTAGCCCATCTGCCTCAAGGTTGTGCGTGTTGTGGCTTCACAAATGCTTTGCTGCATACCTCGGTTGTAACGAGTGGTTATTTCAGTCAAAGTTGCCCTTCTATCAGCTTGAAGCAGTCGGCCCATTCTCCTCTGACCTCTAGCATCAACAAGGCATTTTCGCCCACAGGACTGCCGCATACTGGATGTTTTTCCCTTTTCACATCATTCTTTGTAAACCCTAGAAATGGTTGTGCGTGAAAATCCCAGTAACTGAGCAGATTGTGAAATACTCAGTCCGGCCCGTCTGGCACCAACAACCATGCCACGCTCAAAATTGCTTATATCACCTTTCTTTCCAATTCTGACATACAGTTTGGAGTTCAGGAGATTGTCTTGACCAGGACCACACCCCTAAATGCATTGAAGCAACTGCCATGTGATTGGTTGGGTAGATAATTGCATTAATGAGACATTTAATGGGTGTTCCTAATCTTCCTTTAGGTGAGTGTATATGCCTAGGATTTCCCTGTGTTTTGTATTTTGCAAGCAAAGTATTGTTTCCTGCTTGTTGTTACATGCTGTTTGCTCATTATTGGATTGCTTACGGTTTGGACTTCAGTTTTGTTTTTTTATTTAGTGTTTTCTGCCAGTTCCTAGTCTGTACTTTAGCCCGGTTCTTTGCTCCTGTTTTTTTTTTATCGCCAGCCTGTCTTTAAGGTCGCCAGCCTGTCTGCTCCTTTTGGTACCTTTGCCCATTAAAGCTGCGCTCTGCGCTTAGGTCTACTCCTGTTTCCTGTGATTTCATGACAGCTTTACGGAAAACTTTTGTCCATGTTTGCCAGCTTGTTTTACAAAACAGTTCATAATGGAAGGTATTACAGTGGTCTAAGTAGCTTAGGTAGGCTGTAGCTGATGATGTTAGCTAAGGAACCAGACAGAACACAACAGAAAGTTGACAAATTCAAAGTAGATATGACGTTTCCATATAGTATTACAATATAAATAATTTTTCGAGTTTCACTTCATATATCTTAACATTTTGTATAATACTGCTATAGCCGGTGTGAAATAGCTTTCTAACTAGTGAGGTAAAGAGATTGATTTACAATGAAAACAAATTGTAAGAAGAGTTGGAGTGTTATGAATAAGTGTGTCTGTGGATGTAATTCAACTAAAGTCCAGTTTATGGAAAAAACGATATATTGTCACGAATACAATTACATAGTATGTCATGTTTATCACAGAAGATACATTGAGACAGATGGCAATATATGTATTTTTCTCCCCTTTTCACTAATAGCCTATCCCCAAAAGTAGCTATTTAACAAACATAAAATTAATTTAACTCAAAAACCATACATGATGCGAGCTATAGGACCTAGCTAGATTGAACAATATTCTGTCACCAATACATTTCTGTCACAATATGCAATAAAATGGATGAAAACATGTGCTTTTTCTTCCTTGTTCTTACAGGAAGGCATATTTAACAGCCTACGCTCAATTAGATATCAACTTTGAAAAAGAACGTTCAAATTATTAAAACAAAACAATTATGAAATTAAGTTACTATTTATAAAGTATTTTCTACAATTTAGTAGTTTCTATATCAATATAGACAATATACGTTTTGCAGTAAGTGTTGCTAGCTACATACTGGATATGCTGAAAATTGGTTGATACAAAAAAGCTTGCTCATGATGCCATTCATTGCAGCAAACATTTTCATCCTCTATTGGCATGGCTGACAATTACAACAAATACACTACCAATATGTATTTGAAAGTGTTCAAACTGTATCATCAAGTGTAGCGTATAATGCAGCATGCTGTGCTTGACGATCTAGCTCAATTTGTCTTATATCGTCCTTGGTAGACTTCTAACATATCAGGTTTTACATCTATCTATAAATTGCAGGAATGTCTGTCTGTCTGTCTGTCATGTGCATCTCTCTCGAACCGTTAGTCTGATGGAATTCAAACTGTTGTCTTGCTACGGGCACGTGCCAACTGCAGTGCCAAGTTTGACGTTGTTTGGATTAGAAATGCTAAATATATCGGTAAATATTTAGGTAAAAGAAGCACAAATTGGCTTTCACTTTTCTAGCCGCTGGCCACTCCCCCTCTCACACGGCACACTGAGTGAGCACAGCGTAGGACCAGAGGCGGAGAGCAGCAGAGCTTTGGCAACTACAATGTGAAATACACCTCAGACAATTATATAATGTTAGAATGAACTGCATTAATAACCAAGCCAAACAGTGCTGTCAGTACTACAGCTGTCAGAGTTAGTATGAAGTTGAAGCTAACTCTGACAGCTGTAGTTATTTACCAAGCCAAACGGTGCTGTCACTACTACAACTGTCAGAGTTAGCTTCGACTTTATACTAACTCTGATAGCTGTTGTAGTGACAGCACCGTTTGGCTTGGTTATTAATGCAGTTAGCATCGAAGCTAACTCTGACAGCTGTAGTAGTGACAGCACAGTTTGTCTAGGTTATTGTGAAAGCACCGTTTGGTTTAGTTAGAAGTGAAAGCAATGTTTGGCATGGTTACTAATGCAGTTAGCTATTATGCCTATAATCTGTTCTATGAAAAACTTTGCAGTTAAAACACTTTAGTACATGTTCAATGCTGAATCTCCCAAAACCACTAATAATGACTGCCTGTGCCTGATGATCTGAACACGTCCATGGCCACTTTGACAGGAACAACAAGCAGGTGGCCATCAATGTTGTGGTCCCCTAAAGCATCAACACCTCACCCCCCCGACAGTTGCACTACCCTACCCCACCACCCCATTGCACTGCCCTATACCACCCAGGGTGTTCTATTTTTTTTAATGATATGTACATACTGTAACTACATTTATGCATACCCATATTCTACTGCTCTTTATACTGTTCATACTGCACATACAGTATCTTGTCTACTCTTAAAATCGTACTGTTACTACACTGCACATATCTGTCTATTACGGGTGGCACAGTTCATGAAAAAACATCCGAACCGTTCAGTTTTTGCTTGGTTTGGTTTGACGCACCGAACCGAAACAGGCGAACCAAACTGCTAATGTGCACAAACCACTTACTGCCGTTGTGAACACTTTCAACACCTATGTTAAAACGCCAGAAATGACAAGCAGGATGAGTGTGACAAACGCAAAACATGGCAGCTGATGGGACAAATGCGTTTCGTGGTTCTGGCTGCTCCCGAAGTTCAAAACAAGACTCTAATGGCGTTCTGAATGCTATCTCATATTTTACAAAATAGTTCACCGAAACATGTTTCTGAAAACATTTTAAGCAAGAAATAGGCCATATAGTTGCTGAACCTGTCTTCATTTCAGATCGACAAAGGCCGAACGCTCCTCAACAGTGGAGTGTGGAGTGCTGCAAGGTCACGTCACATGTATTTTTGTAAGAGCTACACTGAAGTTGGAAGTTAGATAAATGCAAATTATTTCAATTGTTATTCTGTAATATTTCAAATTCTGTTTGTGCATGTTTACATGATATACCTATCTTTTAAAACTGTATCCTACATTGTGGATAATTAAGCTATATATCATATCCTGGAGTATATTTCTTGTGTTAAGATTAAAAGATTAAAAGAAAAAAAAAGTACAAGAACCATACAGAACCGAAAACTGTGACGCTAAAACCGTGATACGAACCAAGCCTTGGGTTTTGTGAACCGTGCCACCCCTACTGTCTATATGGTTCATATTCTATATCCATATTTATTATGTATGTCATTATGTCAGTGTCATTATTTGCTTTATGTCATTATGTCAGTATCAGTATTTGATTTCTACCATGAACAAATTAAAATGTCACTGAACAATGAGCACTCAAACACACCAAACCAACAATTACTACAAACAAAAACAGATTTTGTGTACCATCTAAAGCAGGGATACTCAAATCTGATGTGGAGGGCCAGATCCTGCTGGTTTTCTGTTTTCCCTCAACATTATTTGCAACCAGCTGGTGTACCAGGTCTAAAAAAATCCCATATTTTAGGTTTGCAATTAAAAAAATGGAATGGAACTAGATTTGTGGGTCAGATTTGAGTATGAGGGAGCTAAACCAAAGTTAGTTAGTTACTGGTAATGAGTGAGAAAGATGATGACATTTGAAAAAAATTCCCCATCTGGACGGGGCTTGCCCAGATCAAGAAACTGCCTGAATATAAATGTATTTTTATAAAGACAGGAAAAATTGTGCCACCTTGTGCATTATCGATGCCAGTCTGGATATGAACATAGCTGAAAAAAGGTAGATGGCTAAAATGAAGGATGACCAAGCAAAACAACCATAAGCACTTGTAGCATGATCGTTATGCCACAGATGTTTTTCAGGCAAAACAAAACATTCATATATTCATTTTTGGATCACCCCTGGTCTGGCCCCAATGGCCCTCATTTATGAAACGTGCGTACGAGGGGCGTACGCCGATTCCTACGCAAGGCAAGGGATTTATCAATTTGAACGTGATCGTAGGCTGCGATAAAATCTCACGTCTGGTGTGACTTTGTGTACGCAAATTGTCTAGTTTGACTAGCGGTGTTCATGGCAATCATTGATGAATGTGTCTGCATCGCAACTACCCCAGATTGCAAATTACATTTCAGAATTACAAATTAATTATATGCAGCACATTGCTATTAAGTGGTTTATTTTTTCCCTTTCACTTCATGGTGGCCTATAAAATGAGGGCAGAAATTATGCAAACAACAATTTCAATCAAATTATATATACAGGTCCTTCTCAAGAAATTAGCATACTGTGATAAAGTTCATTATTTTCCATAATGTAATGATCAAAATTTAACTTTCATATATTTTAGATTCATTGCACACCAACTGAAATATTTCAGGTCATTTATTGTTTTAATACTGATGATTTTGGCATACAGCTCATGAAAACCCAAAATTCCCATCTCAAAGAATTAGCATATTTCATCTGACCAATAAAAGAAGTGTTTGTAAGACAAAAAAAAGTAAACCTTCAAATAATTATGTTCAGTTATGCACTCAATACTTGGTCGGCAATCCTTTTGCAGAAATGACTGCTTCAATGCGGCGTGGCATGGAGGCAATCAGCCTGTGGCAATGCTGAGGTGTGATGGAGGCCCAGGATGCTTCGATAGTGGCCTTAAGCTCATCCAGAGTGTTGGGTCTTGCGTCTCTCAACTTCCACTTCACAATATCCCACAGATTCTCTATGGGGTTCAGGTCAGGAGAGTTGGCAGGCCAATTGAGCACAGTAATACCATGGTCAGTAAACCATTTACCAGTGGTTTTGGCACTGTGAGCAGGTGCCAGGTCGTGCTGAAAAATGAAATCTTCATCTCCATGAAGCTTTTCAGCAGATGGAAGCATGAAATGCTCCAAAATC
>JACXGM010033404.1:0-12289 GCA_016801145.1 Umbra pygmaea
TTGCTGTAAATAAGAAATTGTTTTTAGTCAACTTACCTGGTTAAGTAAAGGTTAAATAAAATAAAAATAAAATCAACTAACCCAAATTCCAATTATTTTATATTTTTTTATTTTGCTGATCCGAAAAATGATCCGATCCGTGACTCTGATCCGAAAAACGATCCGATCCGTGAGTTTTTTGATCCGTTGCACCCCTAATCACTAGTATCGAGAAGTATGATGGATCATCGAATGAATGCGCCTGCGTGCAAAAAATAATGAAATGGACAATCCAGTATGAATCTAACATACCAAATTAAAAAAGAATGATAATCGCCCATGACTATTAGCCAGTCATTTCATTTTGAATCCAATGTGAAACTCTACACATCAAGGGCAGTGGTGTCATCGAGAGTAAACGGAAGAATACGCATTATTATATACAATTTCTTTTCAGTAGTCATAGTGATTTGTATACTAGTTTTCACTTCTTTCCATCACTTACATATAATTTATTTTTAATATCAATTTAACGTATCCAAGCAGTTCAGTAGAGTTATATGTTCTAGGAATTATCTTACAACATTAACTTGTATTCACACTTTAAGTGCAGCTGTGTGCACCACGGGAGGGATGCACGTGAAAATTAGATAAACTGAAAATGTGTAGCGTACCTTCAGCAGGGATTTTATGTCAACGGCAGAAATCTGCCACGCCGGTATACTCGCTAACTAGCCAAGCATCCTTAAATTACTTTGACGTTGACAAAAGCCAAACAATCAATTTTTTAGCTAAAGAAAAATGTCCACCCTGGTGGGCATTAAAGATTTATTCTATTCTATACTATTCTAACCAGTCAGCTAATTATCACAGGCATATTATGAATGAGGCTGTTTATTGGCAATACATTGTTTGCGTTCACCACAAAATGTATTAGCATTCAGTGTTACTTGACTAGGATGTGAGATTACAGTATGAAGGGCTAATTTTGGAAAGCCTTTCACGTTTGTATCATAATATATTGATGTTGTAGAACAAGC
The DNA here is from genome assembly GCA_016801145.1 of Umbra pygmaea. NCBI lineage: Eukaryota > Metazoa > Chordata > Actinopteri > Esociformes > Umbridae > Umbra > Umbra pygmaea. Next base: position 1,020 of record JACXGM010033404.1, read on the forward strand.
AAATAATCTAAAATAATAACAATTCTCAAATAGTCTGTATCATGGTTGCCATTATTTTTTATGTGGGGTGCCTCTAACGTGCAGTACCGATGTAATTCTAGTAAAGTGATTGCTTAACAAAGCAAAGAGCATCTTCATTAAGGCAGGGAAAAATGTCCATCGCTGTTTACCATCTACATTGTAAACATTGTAATTGAAAAGATACAAGTTTAATAAAGTTATCTATTCTTCCTCAATAATTAGTTTGCCTACTGATATAAGCTGTCATGTACGATAATAGTATTTAAAATGGATGAAGCAATGCCATACATTTCGACAGAGACCAAGTGAATTCAATTAGAAGCACTTTTCCGGTGATAGCCGAGCGTACTGTGCAGCCTCAAGCTGAGCTTGACATTGTAGATGTCACGTGAGCAACCTGTCTGAAAGTTGTAAATCTTCTGGTAGCTGTACCAAGAGAAATCTGAATCATTCCAAATCTTACTTGATATGAATTCACTTGCCACATACTGAAGTATTTCCAATCCATCAAATTGCCTGCAAGCTTCTCCTGGACTTTACAGTAATTTTTCTACTGTGCGACAGAAAGTTGCGTGATTATGACACAATCGTTAGCCTATACAAAAACGGCTGCTACGGGGTCATGACATGAGATACAAAGTAATGGAGCCTTTTATACATTGGCGTGTTTCTCAGCCTTTGTGTCAGGCATTCTAAATGTTTTTTTTGGGTGAATCATTTTATACCCGATATGTCAGTGTATTTTGACAAGTGCGACACAGGTATCGTTTAATATCACATGACAAAGTCTTTCGACACACTTTGTTATATTCGTGCTACTGGATTCTACAGCCTTTTCTACATTTGTGTCAGAATTATACTATAGCAGTCATGTTTTAACTCTGAAAGTTGTTTCGTAAAAAAACAAAAAATAAAAAATATACCATCTGAAAATGAATTGTAGTACTGTATTCCATTATTAAAACATTTTTGGCCCATTCAATTTTATTGGCCATGTCTTTGTATCACTTCCCATATTGTCTGTGACTGGTCAATAATATGTTTATATAAATATAATGAATTTAGATTGTAGGATGTTATTTGTAGGTAAATTATTATCACTCATTCTGTTATGTCCTGTTCTTGGTAAGAAGTTGTATGGCCAGCTGTTTTCACATACAGTATGTTATAGTATGTTATTCATGCTTTTTCTTGTAACAATTTGAGTTTAAAATATCTAGATTGATGATGTGCGGTGGAGTAGTGTCTGGTCTTTGAAATGTATGCCTTGTAAAATATAATCCTTAATTTTATAATGGAAGTAAATATATTTACTTTAATTGTATTTTAAATCTGTTTCACTTAATCCTCAGACTCAAATCATTCAGTCAATTCATGGCCATTATGCTTACCTGCATATTTTTCCTTGGCGTAAGTGTATAAAATAGTCTTTGGTCTTTAATTTAAATGATCTTAAACAGGCCACATTTTGTATGCACATAGTGTATATCAAAATATATTACACTACAGTTTGTAATCCCAATATTTTCATATGATTGCAAATCTGCACTGAACCAGAATTTAGAGTCCAATAGTTACATTGATAAATGAGGCCATTGGGACAGTCCTGACCAGCACATTATCTGTCAAGTGATGGTGCTCATAAAGCCTTGACAGCTAACATATGCTTCTTAGCCAAGAGGGTATCGATCCAATGGTCAGCTCAGAACAAGCTGCAGACTAAATTTGTATTACATAATGGGTACTCAGTGTCATGTTTTATGATAATTGCAAAGTGTACACCTGCCTTATCAGCGCCATCTGATCAGCAGGCCAATTCTAACGCCTGGCAGTTGGCCGACCACACCCAGTACACATTTACCCGTAGACAGGCTGACACTTGACTTGAAAATGTCCTTACTTCAGTCTGGAGTGTCAAAAGGAGGCTTTGATAATGAAGTGGATGCATCTTCTTCTAAAGTGGAGGCAAGGTCTTCTGCTGGTTGGATATTCCGATTTCAAATTATGATCTATGATATACTTGCATAGCAAATTGATGAGAAAGCTTCAGGGCATTGTAGCATTGCAAATAGCTAGTAAATAAATGCAATAAAAATGCTCACCACCAGAATCTTGACAAGATCCTTGGTGAACTTGAAACATATTTAACTTGCACACATTGAGGTGTTTAATACCAATTAAATAGTAATAATTAAAAGATTACATTGTCTCATCTGAATGTCATAAATTCTTTCATTTGTAAGCACCCATCTTATTCAGAAGGAATGTCTAGAACACAGATGATAATTAATACAAATCTTTATTTACTAAGAATGGGAGGTGGAGGTTTGCATACAGAATGATCCATGACACAATTTGAACACAGAGGAGGCTGGTTTAGTAATGATCTCTCCAACACAAAGGCAGACTCTCAAAATTGGATGTCACAATCCATACATTCCTCAGAATAATTAAAAACATATTTCTCACATTAACGTTGACATCTCTACCACAACAGAGGTCACAAGTACGGCGTTTCACTGGAACTAGTAGGTTTTAGGACTAGTAAACGTTAGGAACTAGCATGAGAAAATAAAATACTTAATACAAATTATAGAATAAAGAATAATATTAGAATAGCTAAAATTTCACAATATCTAACTAGCAAACAATGCATACAGTATTATGAAAGATGTGTATTTTTTGAAAATTGTTCAATTACATTTTTTCCCGATTGCTAAAACAGTAAAAGTGAATGCTCATAACAAAGCGTCGAAACCGTGACCTTTGCATGCATTTGGTACACTCAGGCACCAAATGAATAAAAACAATGTCGGCATGGCACCGTAAACAATTCTATAACACACGGTGCAAAACACTACACACATCGTGCATGTGTTACACACTTTGGCCAATGATGAAACACTCTGCAGTCAGCACGTCCATTCAATAGTTAAAACACACATGACATTAGCAGCACTCCCGCACACATCGTAAAACACTTAACCTGTAACTGAACACCAATCAGTCACTATATATAATTCAGGTATGAGCACCTGTCGTGAGACAATCGTGAATATGGAGGCTGAAGGACCATGGGGAAAGAGAAGATGAGGAAGAGACAGGAAGAGGCAGAGGAGAACGAGGAAGAGATGGGGAGGGAAGAGGGAGAGGAGATGGAGGAAGAGACTCTGGTAAAAACCAGACACCGGGACTGAAACATCATCAGCCAAAGGGCCATCAAGAATGTCGCCGGGCAGTGCGGGGGCAACATCACCATGTGTGCAGCCATTAGTGGTCAGGGGGTCCTCCATCACCATGCCACCCTGGGTCCCTACAACACTGCACACATACTGACATTTATGCATGCACTACATGCCGCAGTCACATAGGACCAACCAGGGCAGCCCATGTTCGTTGTCATCTGGGATAATGTCAGTTTCCACCGGGCTGCTCTGGTCAGGGACTAATTCGCCAACCACAACCATTTCATAGTGCTGTACCTGCCCCCTTATTTCCCGTTCCTCAACCTGATAGGGGAATTATTTTCGGCATGGCGGTGGAAGGTCTATGACTGCCTACACAGGCACGAGTGCCGCTCCTGCGAGCAATGGCGGAGGCAAGCGGAGACATCGAGGTGGGCTCGATCCACGGGTGGATACGCCACGCCCGGCAATATTTTCCCATTGCCTGGCAAGGGAGAACATCGCCTGTGATGTGGACGAGGTGACGTGGCCCGACCCCAATCGAGTGATCCCTGACTTGTAATGGGAGTTGTTTTACTACCTGTACAATGTATCACGGGAATAAAAACGGTTTAAAAGCTACAAATGACAGAAGTGTCTTGAGTAAAGTTGACCAGTGTGTTGTGTCTGTTTGACTGTTTATTGTTCATGTGCATGTGGGTTAACTATCGATCTGAATAGGGCCTTTTGAAGTCAGAGTGTTAAGTTTTGATTGCAGAATGGCAGTTTTGACATGGCAGTTCCATGTTAATCTTCAAGTGTTGTGTAAAGCATTCTTGTGTGTTGAGTTTTGACACAATGAGCCAAATTATGCATTTTGTGTGTTAGCAATTGGAAAAAACTGTAAAACATATGTATAATTTTTATTTTTTTTATCTATGTGCAATTCAGCCCACAAGAACAAATGAAAGGAAAGTTACCTAGTGCATTTTTAAAGAATTCAGGGAAGAGGACATTTATATATTTTTACATAAATTAAAGGGTTTCTTGCTGGTATTCCTCTGAGTATGTTTTGGTGATTGTAAATCCAGTAAGAAGAGAATGTTCCTTTATTGATTGTTGATTGTCCCATAGGATGTCCCAATACCTACAGTGTTAGATAATGACTAGAGGGGAGCTGTTATCATACTTCATATAGAATTGAGGGCTGCACCTTCAATTAAAGATACTTAAATTAAAGAACTCTGAGGTACTAAGATTATGGGAACACTGGTGCCTGATAGCGTACAACAGTGTAGGTTAGGTAACAAACAAACTACGTAAACAAACAAATGAAAATATATATGGAATGAAGGGTGTGTAACACATTTCATGCATAATGGGGAGTGAGGAACATTCTAAGGTTTATCAACTGGAAAGGGAAGAGAAAAAGTTTTTATTAGCGGAGTTCTGTATGTCAGGCATAAATACTCCCATGAACACCAATTATCTCAATTATTTTAATAACTTTCGCTTTTTATTGAGCACAGCAACAATTTCTGCACGTGAAAAGTGCCTATTTTATTGGGATGGAGTGGAGTGTTCCGAAAGGAGTTTATCCTGTGTGTATGTCAATGTTGATATGTTGATAACATCTCAATTAACTGTCACTCAAATACCTTTAATTTCTGAGTTTAACATCCTTAAACAGAATATAGTTGTAGTTTGCCTGTTATTTGATTTGGAGATTTTGGGCAAACAGGTTACAGTGTCTTACAGCAGGAGATGTTATCTTTGTTACTGAACCCGAGACCCAGCTCTTACTAGTCTCTATCCCACTTACCCTTATTTTATCAGGGAAGAACTTACTCCATCAGGCCCCTGGTACCAGCTGGCTATACTATTGTATTGTGTTCAATAATATGAGGCAATGTTGAAGGTCATGGTCTCTAATATTTCATTATGAACTAGCAAATAGTTGGTGAAAAAGAAGGCAATGCTTGCCCCAAGTACATTTTTTCTATAAGTTAAATTAAATCAAAGAATTTATCAACAGGATTTAGGTTAAATAAAGCATTTAGAAATGACCATCATGCAACACAGAGAGAAACACATAATCACGGTCTTTGAAAAAGGATTTTAAGAAAGGATAAAATAGATGTTAGTGCTTTTCATCTCTGGGTGGCTGTTTCACATCACAAGATGGAAACATAAACATTCTTAGCCCACATAGAAAAAACATCAATGCAGGCACTGTGCTCAGTTCAACAGTTTGTTTCCTCCCTGTCTACGTGCCTGGAATAAGTACAAGAATTGTCAGGAAGAAATATAAATAAATAACTATGCTGAGCTACAGAGAAAAGACATTTGGAGTGGTCAATTAATCTCCTTGTTGTACAACATATATGTTTTTGTCCAAAATGAAAATAATGACAAAAACACACTTCATGTCAAACACTAACATATTTAGTTTTTTACCTTTTAGTAAATGGTTTCAACTTTCCCAAAATAAGTTTCTTTAACAAGTACAGTACTTTATGGTCAAATTATATTGTATGTCTAAGTATGAACATACATAGCTCCAGCCCTCATCGCTGACGACACAAAGTTAATATGCTGATGGGTGAATAAGCTCTTAATATCTAAAAAATAAGACCTGATGTGGACTACAGGATGGGTTCAAGGTTGAGCCCATCTGCATCAACACACTCTGTGAAGAGGGTGACAAACTACAAGTCCTTTGCTGCATACATCGCACATCTCAGAGAAGCTGGATTGGTCACTCCATGCGGTCACAGTGGTGACGACACTGCTACAACTGTACAGTGTCAGGATCCTGAAGAAATTCAGCCTGTTTCAGAGAGCTCCTGCTGTGTTCTTCAAAAAGGCTCAATCAAGAGCATTCTCACAGGTTGCATTACAGCCTGGTTGGGCAAGATACATGTGTCTGATTGCATGGCACTGCGGAGGGGGGTACGCTGAACATGTCATATGGATCTCGATGCCTCCTCTTTAAAGCACCTACAACACCAGGTGTCACAGGAAAACAAAGAAGATCATCAATGATGCCAGTCATGTCCAGGCCATATCCTGTTCCAACCACAGGGTGAGCATCCGGTTTGAGAAGGGTCCAGCTGCGGCCTGTAGCCGCTCACGCTACGCCCCTGCTCATGCCACACCCCCCCGCTCACGCCAAGCCCCTTGACTAGCCTTAGTAGTTAGCGCTAGCTAGTATGTCGCTAGTATATCGCGCCTCAATGTCGTTCATCTTTTTATACAGTCTTTTTTTACTAAACACATTACAGACAGGAAGTAGGAAGTGGAAAACTATAAAATAACAACTCTGCAATGATGTAGGACATCATCCTGCACAAAACCAACAATGTTTGGAATGGATAAATAGCTGGGATTTAAAAAATGTATGAATTATATTGAGAAATGGGTGCATCATTTTGATATTGACCTGTTTGTATGTCTCCTAATCATTGTCACACTGGTTCAGGAGCCCGGGAGGCTTGACAAAAAGGATTTTGCAGACTTATTCATCATGCTTTACATGCACTTACACATAAAAAACTAAAAATAAACATAGGTTTTTGTAGCCTGACAAGCCAAACCCACATCAAGATGTTAGGTCTGGGAACTCACCATTGGCAGTGCTCAATCTGAGGGACGGGATAAACGGTTTTCTTTCAAATTCCATCTGCACGCACTAGGATAGCGCTACAACCAACCAGAGCAACGAAGTATCCGGTCGGCAAAACTCCGAACACATCTTCCTTTTGTAAGAATGACTTCATTGCCGTTCTTTGTTCTTTTCTCAAAGAAAAGATTTACTCTAAGTATACCAGAATTGCGTCCAAAGCCAATTCGAAAGACTGTTTGCCAGCAGCAGCAACCATTTCTTTGTTTTCCCATAATTACGTTAAGCCTTAGCCTGCCCACCGATTCTATACACGATGTGATTGGCCTGACCAGAATTTGGATTTTCCAGCTCGCAAGCCAGTAGAAAGTTGCTAGACTGACGCTAGCTGCAAATTACATTTGCTGCGGCTAGGGTGCGTCAAGATTTCTAGCCTAAGGTTTTTGTGTTTTTTGGGGATTAATATGTAATAATACATACAATTCTATATCTCAGAATGTTGGATTTCATTTATTGATGTTGTAGACATGGGTCTAAAACCATAAGGCACTTTACTGTAGGTCAAAGTATGACCTTTCCAGACGCCAAAATGTCAACATTGTGGGAAGGTTTTTAAGGTGCATGATGAGTGGAATATGAACGGTATATCTACAGTATCTCTACATTTATTTGCTGTGTGTGCATGGAGGGGGGCATGTTCATAAGACCTACTGCTGTAGGAAAGAAAGTGTTCTTGTGGCGAGAGGTCTTGGTCTTGATAGAGCTCAACCTTCTTCCAGAGAGAGGAGTTCTGATTAGTCCATTTCCATAGTGAGAGGGATCGGCCTCATCTTCCCTTGTCCTTGGGGGAGGCTGCAGGGTACCAGACGGTGATGGAGGATGTCAGGATGGACTCTCTGATGGCAGTGTAGAAGTGCACCATCATAGTCTTTGGCAAGTTGAACTTCTTCAGCTGCCGCAGGAATTACATCCTCTGTTGGGCTTTTTTGTGAGAGAGCACAATGCGCTCAAATGACTTAATGACAACATAGTTCTGGGCGACTGGTCTGTAGTCGTTAAGTCTGTTGATCTTTTGTCTTTTTGGGGACTGGGATGATGGAGGATTTGAAGCATGCAGGAACATGGCATGTCTCCAGTGAGATGTTAAAAATGTCAGTGATCACTACAGTCTATACATTTCTGTAATCGCTGTGTTTCCAATTTGTCATCACATATGTTATTCAGCTGGCTGTTAGTGTAACAACTCAGACACTTTGATCACTTAGGTGTTGGTTAAATATAAATAGATGAGGCATACAGGCAGGTTCAGATACAGAGTTCAGGCGGGTATACAGTAGGTGAAACTAGAAAAAGAATCCAAGATTGGTCAGGAGGACAGGCAGGGTTTGGATAACAATAGAGGCAGATAAAGTCTGGTGGTCGGGAAGGGAAATGAACAGGCAGGCTAGGGTCGATAACGATACTTGCAAACAGAGTCCAGGTCGGCAATCCGAGTCGAGGTCAATAAGTCAGGCAGGGTCTAAACACAGGTAGGCAGATGACTAGGCAGGCAGAATTACAGGAAAGCAAAGGGCAAAACTCAGGGTAATTAAGAAAATCTGGTCAAACACATGATATAAAATAAGTTGGATTTCAGAATAACGCTCAGTAGTCAGAATACTAACAATACCTCACACTGAGGCTACATACCAAGTGAGTGATATACTGTTGGTGAGGGGCATGTAGGTGTTCAGTATTCTGGTGATTGGGATCTGGGATGAGTGCTCCATTCAGGTGAGTGAAGACTTTGGGATCTGTGGTGCGTGCTTTTAGGTGGTTTAGGTAAGTGGGGAGTTTGGGAAACGAGTCAGGTAAGGAAAAAAGTGACATTGTGGAACCGGCCTGTAAGGACAGTACAGTTAGTCAGTCTTCTTTGTTGTAGAACTGGCTAGGTACCATATTTCTTGTGTGATAATTGCAAAGTCATTTCAATATGTATGAGTGACAAATTATTGTTAAATCTGTACCTACTGAAGCAATTGGGTCATATTGCTCCCGGATGATTTTGTGACCGGTTGTAAACTTTACTAGGTACGGTAAATAGCTAACTAGGCCACGTGCTTAGACTAGCTCCATGGAAGCTACTAGATAGGGCGTGGCCACTACGTTAACTTAGAATTCTGGACTTTGTGGTATTTCAAGTGCAGACTGATAGAGAAGCAGCCGTGTGGATGGCGAAATGTACTGTTGGTTGTTCTCGGATGCATTGGCAGGCATAGCATTGTATATTAAATAAATCATCTATGGTAGCATTTGTAAATACTATATTATGAAACTTATTTACTGTGGAATTTCCTTTTAAAAGTTAGAAATGAGGCGTAACATGTAAAACCTTGAAATATCCCATTAAATATTCAGGCATTCAAAATAACATGAATTAATAATAAATGAAGGTTGATCTTGTGTCCCTTTCTCCTCCACACCAGCCTTTTTTACTTTAGCCAAATGTGCACGTTTTCATATTCTTGTAATTGATAAAGTCCACTTCATAATATGACTATGAAACATTTAGAGTTTTTTAGAGGGTAAGAAAACTACACAAAAGAGGGGAAAACAATCATAAAATAAAACTTTTAAAAAAATCACTCTGCATACACTCTTCCCTGAAGCATGCCTATTTCATAACACTGCACAAACCATCCATGCATGTAAACATCCACTTTGGGACCTTAGCATAACAAATTGTATGATTTATTTCATTTGGAATTGTTCTGTATCATACAAATTGCCAAAAACGGAATGCAAAGTAATGCACAAATAGGGAACAGTTTTTTCTCCTGAGGACCACTTTCAAAATGAATGAATGAAATTATACAATGAATGAAGTTAATAATAGAACAAGTTCATTGTTCTTTAATTAAATTTATTACCGTACTGTAGGTTTTCAAGCCATTGCAGAGTATAGAACGGTGATCATTCACTGAATCAGTTCCTAATTTTTGTTTATCCCAGACATTTAACCATTACATCATCATTCACCAATGGATCGTCTTAATTGTTTGTCAAGCACTCACAGCCAGTGTTCATCCAATCATTAGTATATGTATTTAAGTCCCTGTGTTTGTTAATTCTCTGTTTGTCCTTGTCTCCTGTTACAGTGTGTGTGTGCTCATTTGCAGTTAGAGTTTGTGTTAGCCCGTTTATTTATTTTTTCTGGCGGTTTGTTCTAGGCACAGCCAGTGTTTAATTATCGGCAGCCTTTCGAGTTTAGTTTTGTGTTTATTACGGATTTCAATAAAGGACCTAATTTGAATTTTGCAAGTGCCTAAAGCCTACCCACTACTGCTACATCGTTACACATTGGACACATTGGAAACATTTTGCTGTACAGTTATCTCCATTTGACAAAGGAAAATGTTGTGGTTATGTGAGTTCTTCTCTGTATAAGACATATACGGAAGGAAAGAAACCCAGCCAATTATATGTTTAGCTGTTCTGTGATTGTTCTGAGGTTATTCAGTAAAAGACAAGCACTTTCACACTCAACATGAGGCGGCTTTGAAAACCGCTTTGAGAATTCACACAGCTTTTAATTAGGTTTTGACAAAAGGCTTGGGGTGTCATATGGCTCAGAGGTTAGGGAGTCAGACTTGTAGTAGAAATGTTGCCAGTTCGATTGACTGGATGTCCCTGAACTTACAGTAAGTTGCTGTGAATAAGAGCATCTGCAGGGCCGGAGTGGGACACATTTTCATCCCGGGAGTTTCATGGTGCACCAGCCCATTTTGTTATGGAGGTTATAGTAACTGCAAATAGTCTATCCACTTTCAATATGTAATTTCCTACTGTACATGTTTCATTCATTTATTTAGAGAGGGAGACAAATGTAGGCTATACACTATTAAACAAATTATCCTCAGTAATTAGCCAACTACGGTAAATACAGGCATTGAGCAAATAAGCTAAATATAAAGGTTGAAGTATGAGGTTGTATATTGCCCATTTCAGAAGACCTTGAAATGGGAAATAGATGTGTCTGAACAGTTTTTTAAATATTATTTTACAATCGCTAGGACCATTTCTCAATATTTAGGTCTCTTTTTCAAAACTCTACACACAGTTCTCATACCCAACTTTCAGTGTTGCACAGCAGTTAATTTCACATCCATAATGCAGCTAAACTACCAAAACAATTCATGCATCTCAAATCAACTCATTCTTCTATAACACTAGCAACATATGTCACCAAACATCACTCATAAAACAATAACCTTAGCAACACAAAGAACAGGGCCCGGTTCCCCAAAACGTTCTTATCGCTAAGTAGTTCTTAACCTATTCCTTAACCTCTCTCTTAACCTAATGGCACGGTTCCCGAAACGTTCGTACGCTAAGTATATCTTCTGTAAGTCATACTTTCGTAAGGTTGGTCTGGACCATTCGTAGCTCTCTCTTAGCGTTGTTTGAGCTCAAACCGCTAGTCG